>JAOUZG010049462.1:2852773-2880568 GCA_026289955.1 Argiope argentata
TTTGAAATTAGAGCCTATTTTTTCTTGGATGTTTATTATTTCTTTGATGAAATTAGAGCCTATTTTTTCTTGGATAATTATTATTTCTTTGAAATTAGAGCCTATTTTTACTTGGACAGCAATTTTTACATCATGAAACTAATATATTCTTCTTGTTACTATAGATTGGTTAACTTTTCTAGCATTCTACCGATTAGAGAACAACTTCTATATCTGTGAAATATTAAAACTATGACATTTTTTCCTCACAAGTTCAAAAAATCTAAATGACGTATTTGATTTTTAAAAATGGTTTTTGAAAATAGTCATCAAAAAGGAAACTTTTAAAGCATATAAATCTTGGTCATTAATATCATTTTAAATAATAAGTGTTAGTTTTAGTATTTCGTGCGATAATTTCTTAATAATTACTTATATCGAATTAACTACTTAACTTAGATTTTTCAATACTTTTCAATTGATCAGCATACAAATTCACAGCATTAGAATAAAAAATCAACAGAAAAAAATTTCCCGCCGTATTTGTACAATTATAAAATTACGTAAAAGTACACTGCTATTAAACTTAAGTGAATATAATTTTAAAACGCTTATCATTTTTGATGCAGCAGTTATTTTCTATTTTGAATTTAAATTTTAGTCTTGAAGTGATTAATTTCTTACTAATTACTTACGGAGATAAAGAGTTTATAAGGAATTAATTCCATTAAAGATCGACAGAGAATTAAGTGCTACGAATTTTAAATTATTGCAGTTATAACGAGAATAGACTTAGTTCAAAACTTAAAAAAAAACAAATCGAAAGGAATTAAATAAAAACGCGATAGCAAAATCTATTTTCGTAAACAGGATAAAATAAATTAGATAAAACTGTTTAACAATAAAGTAATCCATACGCTTTACTAGATTTCCAATATTGCTTTTGAGTAGACAGGTCATAAACCCCTTCTGAAATAAATTTTAGTAGCTGAAATCAAGTAATTGAAATTTATGGGCTCTTTTGTTTTAAACCTGAAACTCTGGAAAAATATAAACATATCAGTATTTCTTCGGTTTCCGAAAATTGGAAAATAATTGCTTTATCTAAAAACGCTTAAAATGAAAAATGATAATCAGTCCATAAATATTGATCATCTAATCTTAAAATATCAGTTCTTAGGTGTTATTTGTCAGCATGACTCTAGTCTTTTCATTATTAATCTATTGTTGTTTTTATTAACTCAAATATCAAGATTGTTTTCTATAAATCTTTTGTTCAACAAAATGAATTATTTTGAAATTTCTTTTTCATTTTATGACTGAGAGGAGTTCATCATTTTATTTTCCATTTTTTGCCGATTTAGAGATTTCACATTTCATTATAGTTTCGGTTTATTGATTCTAGATGGCTGCTTTTATTTCTGAAAAAGATTATGAAGATATGGATGATTTAGAATTTTTTTAAATTAAAGTATCAGAGATAGTTAATACATCAGTAATTATTTCTTTATCTGAAATTTCTTATAAATTCATATTGAAATATTATTTTAATTAGCAATATAGTCGAATTTTTAAATCATCAGTATTATAATCCACAGTTTCTAAAAGAAAAGAAAAGAAAATCATTAAATTATTTTTGCTAATTTTTTTAATTCTAAAAAAGGATACTTTTAAAACTTTGTGATCATCATCATCATCAACAACAAGAAAGCTGCCACGTGCTCAAGTTTTAATGCTTTCCCAAGACTTTAATCTACCATATAAAAATAAAATATAATCTGACTCTAAAAAAAAACTCCTCGTATGCAGCTTAAAGTTATTGTAAACAACTCTGAAATTGTTCAGTATGGTGTTTATTTTTTTATTATTAAAGTTAAGATTGCTTTCAAAAGTTTCAAATTATTTTTCCTCTAAGAAATAATGTTTTCCTTAATTATACTTTCTTTTGTATTCCAAGTAAAAACAAAATCTTTTTAAAGTTCATATAAGTATAAGACAAAGTTTTGATCATAAATAGTTTTAAGAATACAATCATAAAACAAATGTCGTCTTTACGCCTCTCAATATAATTTGGGGAATGCATAAAAAGGCAATTTTGATTATAATAAAATAAACTTTTTTTGTATTTATTAATAAAACATTGTTTGCATATATTTTGGATTTGAATATATATACATACATACGACTATATATTTATCCATGTATTCTTTGCATGTTGAGTTTTTTATCTATTTTGGTCACTGTGCACTTGAACCTTGCTCCGTACAGGAGAGCCCAGAACTACGAATAAAAGTTTTATTGATAATTATTGAAAATTGTTATTTTAATATTTACGCAAAGTAAATGAAATTATTACTATTATTTATGTTGTGTTACCAAAATATATTTTGTCATTAAAAGTTCAAGTTGTATAAATACATTGTTCTACTGGAACTCTCCAAGTCCGTCGGAAGGCACAATGGATATGAATATGTGCATTTGTTTAGACAGGAGGCTTACATACGAGTCACCTTTCAGATTCGTATCTAGACGTATCAGAGGTCTCATATCACTCCAACTGCACACCACCACAGAATCACCAGCAGCTTGAACATCTCCCCTGTTCACATGGAGGGTCCAGGGACTCATGAGGTTGTCTTCATACCCATCCACGACCATCTACTCAATATACTTTGAAACGAGACTCGTCAGAACCATACAACGTATTTTCAGTTATTAACCGACCAATGTCCATTGTTGACAAGTTCAGGTGAGGTGTAAAGTTTTGTGTCGTGTTGTCATCAAGGGTACACGAGGGGACCTTCGACGCCGACAGCCTATATCGAAGATGTTTCGTTGAATAGTTCGCCTGCTGACACTTTTTGATGGCACAGCATTGAAATCTGCAGCAATTTGTGGAAGTATTGAAATTCTATCACGTTTAATGATTCTTTCTAGTCGCTATTAGTTTTGTTCTTGCACGATATTTTTTCAGCCGCAATTTTGTCAAAGATTTGTCGTTTTACCAGACATTCACGGCGTACACGTGAAGTGATCGTAAGGGTAAATCCCCATTTTATCGCAACTTCAGAGATGCTATGTCCCAACTCTCGTGCGCCGATTATCACGCCACGTTTAGACTCGCTCAAATCTTTATAATCTGCCATTGTCGCAGCAGTAGCCAATATAACATCTGTGCCAGGAACTTGTTGCTCTATATTTGCATTGACGAACGCAGTGTTGTATTTGGATTGGTTCCATATCTTTTTATTTGGATACGTATGCCTATACCATGTTTTTTTGGTGGGGGGGAGCTCTTAAGTTTATTGCCTAATTCATGTTTTTTTATAAATAGTCTTTGGTGACTAGCTACTTCAACGGGAACATTGACTATATTTCAGTTCAATTAAATGATTTAGATATATTATCATGTAAGTATAATATAATATATTTAAATATAACTTTAGATATGATTTTTCACGATACATTGAATTATAATGCACAAACATCATGATATTCAAATTGTTTTGTATATATGTATGTATTTTGTATATATTTGTTTATATTCATTGTGTAAATGCATTCGGAATCCTTTAAATGGAGACGCGTCCCATGACATCCTTATATCAGTTAAAAATATACGTAAATGTTTGGTCCATCTGCTTTCTGAATTTTGGGATACTTGGAACTTCGATTTTTATTTATCTTACACAAATTTTAAGCGGTATAATTCTTTAGGTTTTTAACAATAAAAAATGTGATTGAATATTTGATGAAACGATAAAAAAAACTGTGTTTCAGGGCAAAATTGATATCTACTCTTGAAACCCAAACAAATATTTATTATAAAAAATTATCAATGTTCAGGACAACTTTGGAAAGTTATTAATTTAGTATAATTGATAATATATTTTTTTCCAAATTTTAAAATAGCTTTTTTAGTTAAAATGTTTTTAAATAATTTATTTTTATTTTTAATTAACTTATGTTAGGTTCAAAAGATTAATCTTAGTAAAATTAAAAATATTCTCTCAATTTAAGCATTTTTAACATTTTCTGCAAAAAAAACTATCATACAATAGTATTTTTGTTTTCGCATAAAAATATTAAAATATTGCTTAAATTTTATTTAACTAAAATTTTAAACAAAGAGTCAAATGTCTTCGGAGTTTGTATTAGCACACTCCAAACTGAGATATTTATGAATAAAATTTTTGAAATATATTGAATAAAAATTGAGGTCTATGAGGTCTATAGAAATAAAGGAAAAGTACATTCATTTATATTTATTATTAGTATAAATGAGTAGAGATTGAGATAATCAACTTTCCTTTCATATTGTAATGAAAAGAATTATCTATAAATTTTTTCGATTTTAATTTCTCACAAATAGTAAAGTTTGAGTTGTCAAAAGCAATGTGTGCTTTTAACAACTTAATTTGTGCACTTCAATTTCTGCTGTTGATTGCAATGGATTAAATTTTACTAAAGCAAGGCTATATTTACAGAATAAAACTTTAATTTAAAAGAAGTTTTTCAGAAGTCAAAATAATAACATTTCATGTTCTAAGGTCACGCTGCAAGTACATATTTTTCACGTTTCCACGTGGTTTTCTTGATTTCATTTGAAGCTACAAGTACTATGAAAGCAGCTTAGAAGATATTTTTAACTTCCAAAGGAATGCAAACAATTTAAGAAAATACTATCTTATCAAGTTAACAGCTTCAAATTCTTTCTCGAGTTTTTAATACATTCTTTCGAAAATGCAGGTTTTTTTCCTCAATTACATGCAACTTGAGAGCGTTTTTTTAAACCCGCAAACATAATTTGCATTTGTTTTGCTTGAATTTGTCTTTACTGTCACTTTTTTAATACATTTTTGATTCAATGCTGGTTCATAAAATTCGTATTGTTGCAATGGTCTTCCTCTGGAGACCTGTTTCTTGATTATCAAAATTCCCCTATTTCATGGAAATATCAAAACAATACTGTACAAAAATTATTTCCTTGGCACTTACTATTATCATATAATTTGGATATTTTCGAAAAAAATTTCTTAGTTTGAATACTTTTGGTTATTTATAATAATTTAATAAAATGAAAGTTGTCTGTATAATTTTAAACAGTTTTAAATTATTAAGGAATTTTTGTTATTTAATTTTTTTTATGTGAAAAATGTAATTTTTGTGTTTAGAATAGTAAACCATAAGCGTGAAAGTTGAAATAGGATACATATACTTGAAGTAATTTTAAATATAACAAAACAAATTTATGGACTTTAGATATTTTTAATTATATATCAATATTCTCAATGTTGTATAATATTGTGGAACGTTAGTTAACAATATTGTTTAACGGGATATGCTATTTGGTTGTCGTTTTATTTTCTCATGTTCATTTTTTATTAGAGGCACAACTGTTGCCATACATTATGTTACTGATCTATTTTTTATGATAGCACAACAGCTACAATATTCAGTTTAGTTTACAGATCCTTATTATTTACCTGTACAACGCACAATTTATATGTGAAACCTTAACGCATACTGTAATTCTAGAACGAAAGTTTACAGAAAGGAATGTATGAATTTTAAACATTCTTCAAAGAGAGGGAATAGAATCCTACAAGAGCTTGAGTAATTTTAATTATAAATATTCGAGAAAAGCATCAAAATTTCATTGCAATATTTCGTACTCACGATTAGAACTAATCAATGAAATTGAATAATTTGACAACCCCAATTAATTCTTATCTCATTTCAAAATATTCTCAGATTGAAAATTCAAAATGTTCTATGAAGCATAACGCCAAATAATTAATTTGATTTTCATTCAACATTCTCATACAATCCTTCTTTGAAATCATATTCAAATTATTCTGAAAGAATGATAGGAGTTGTGTGCTTGAAGTAAATAATTTTAAATTAAATTCCATCTACATCGATAGATATTCACAAATTGTGCATAGTAAATGATGGAAAGCATTCACTTCTGTAGATAATCACTTTAACATTTGTTTGTTAAATGTCAGTACTGAATTTCATTTGAGAATTACAGTCAATACAAATATGGACTTAAGCATTAGGATGATTTTTTTTGAATTAGTTAAAAGTTATTATAAATTTAATATGTCCTGATAAAAGGGAATGTTTACATTTGTAGGCAAGGTAATAACGAAGAATTAGTTGAAAAGTTTTTAAAATTTGAGACAAAGTATGAAAATAGTTGGAAATTTAAATACCATTTTGTAGATGAGGTGATGCATTGAAAGCAAATTATATTTATAAAAAAATTATTTGAAAATATTCATGGGCAGATTAATACTGTTTCTTCTAATACAATGATACTGTCACATGCTTAATATGCAATTTCAAGATTGCAGTGGGAAAAAAATATAACGTAAAGTGGCATTATGAAACGAAGTATGATCATTTTGAATCAATGAAAGGATATGACTGATCATAAAAAATCGAACAGCTCAAAAAGTCTTTCAGCAGTCAATATTTATTTTTTTCAAAAACAAGCATTTTAATTAGATTCATACGGGGATGTGAGCTTATATGTCGCCGAAATTATCGCTAAAGAAGGTCGGTCATTCACAGATGGCGATTTTGTTAAAAAGTTTGTTGACTGCATCAGAAAAACTTAGTCCTAAAGCAAAAAGGGAATTTAAAAATACATAAATTTAAATAAAATGATTATTTAAAGAATTCAATAATTGAAGGAAGACATTAAAAATCAAGCAAAATTTGCTGACTCAAATTTTGTCTATTTATTTTTAGTGGTTGATGAATCTATAGAAAAAATATCAGAGGCCCAATTACTTATGTTTGTTCGGGGAATTGGTAAAAAGAAAATGTGTCACGGAGGAATTTCTTAAAATGTTTCCCATGAAAGGGCAAACAACTGGAAGTGAACTTCTTTCCAGTTTGATATTTGATACGTTGATGCAGATATTTGACGCAGCTTCCTTAAACATGAACAACTGTGTTAGCATTACTATAGATAGTATAAAATCAATGACGTCAAAATCAACTGAAAACTAAAAATTTGGCCCACTTTCCCTACTGCCAAAAAATGCATGAAAAATTTCCACTAAGGGATTTTTCCATTTTTAAATCTTGCGTAAAGCATTTGATGATAGGTTTTCAGATTGCAAAAAATGACAAACAAAATTGATGTATATTCTTCTCTATTTTCTGTTGATGTAAACCTAGCGATGAGAGTATACAGTTAGCCTTAATTAATTTACAGAATTCTGATTTTTTTTAAAAATCAATTCAAAGGAAAACCGATATTAGAATTTTATAAAGGTTTAACTGAGGAATTTCGTTCTCAAAGCAGAATTCAACTGCATGTGCAGCTTTTTTTTGGCAGCATTTACATTTGTGCGCAAATATTCTCACTAATGAATTTAAAAAAATAAGAAATAGAATAGCAAATAAGAAATTTTCTTCCATCCTACGTATTGCTCGAACCAATCTTAAGCTCAAAATAAAATCAATTGACTTCAAATACTCAGTTCCATCCATCACTTTAATTTTTACTAATATTGATTAATTTTTTTTTCAAAATTTAAATTGTCTTCTATATTTAATAAAAAAAATTATGTCATTCTGTCAAGTTTGCCACCTTTTAAAAAGAAATGTTTTTTTTTAGTTAAAGCATTTTAATCATGTCTGTAATGTTTGTTTTTACTCATTTTTTTATTGATTAATCCGTGCATGAGTAAAATAAGTGAAGTAATAATTGTAATTCATGCGTATTCCACCCCACACACAGCATTTTCAATTTTGACAACATGTTTTAACATTCATATGCTGCTTTGGCCCTCGACATGATCCTTTTTTCATATTTTAGCCCCTCATCCTGAAAAGGTTGTGCATCCCTGATTTACAAGATATGAATTTGAGAAAATATAGACTTAAAATAGAATGAAAAGTATGTAATTTTAAAGACGTAAATCAATTGAGCTTCTTAAAAATAGATTTGGAAAGGAAATTTTAATAGTTTAATAAATAAACCTATTTAAATATAGAAACCTTTTTAATGTAACCCCCTACCTTTGAGAATTAAACTGAATTCTGATCTCTCTCAAGAATTTAACAAACTAATATTATAGAATACATAATATTAAAAGCAGAATCGGATTTAGAACAGTCACGCGACATTTAATTTGCCTCATTATATAATAAGATACTATCTGATACTGCTCTCTATAAACTCATAGGTAATGAAGTCATAAAGTATTAGTATTCCCAATAATATATGTTTCTCCAGATCCCCTGAGGTTTGCAATTCGGATCTTTGAGATTCTGCTCAACTAAATCTTATAAATTTAGGTGATATGCATAATCGGCGTAGTGAAGAATGAGAAGGATTCATAGTTTCCTTCCTGCATTGCATTGATTATCTATGAAGTCGGAATACTTCGAGAAACGAATAGTGACTCCGGCCATCTGAAGCGAAATAAAATTCATTATAGATACATGCTGAATTAGAAACAAAAATAATGATACTCATTTGATATTAAGAAATATATTATGCATATTTATAAAAAAAATTAGGAAATAGATTTTTGTAACCTTTTTTTCAATTCACAACTTTCATTTCACTAAATGAATCACCATTAAAGTTTATTTATTTATTGCATGTTGAATGTATAATATAATGAATGAATTTATAATGCAACGGATATTTAATGTAAATAAGAAATGACGATATTTAGCTCATATTTTGAACATATTGCTACAAGCGGTTGACTGCCTCGAACGTGCACCAGAGAAAACGTTACCGACGCTTCACAAGGAGCTTCGAGCCAGCCGAGTTGATTTGGCGAGGGAAATATTCTGGTAGCTCCCAGACAGTTCGCGGTGCGCCGTGTTGCTTTGCGTGCTCGCTCGCTTGGCTATGTAAGTGACGGATTGCCGTAGTTTCGGCAGTTAGTTTTCCTCTCGGAAGAGAAGCGACTCGTTGTAGCGAGCTGATTACTTTTCTCGCCTGTTATTAGTGAACTGTGTGTTACGTTTGCGGTTAACGTTGTATTATTGAGCTCGCTGCGATTTACTGTTTACTGTGTTGTACGATAGCTGTTTTGCAGTCTTTTTTTATTGTGCGTAAGGTTTACGTTTACGCTGTAAGTGATTGTTGACTGTTTGATTGTATTTATCTGAAGTTTCACTTTATTAAGTCGACCAGTAAATATCTGTACATTGTTGTAAATAAATTTGTTTGTGCTGCCCTCAAAGAAAGTTCATTCAATCCAAACCCGCTAAGCTAAAAAACGTAACAATATAAAATAGTAAGACTATTGGCAATCCCCAAAGAATATTGATCATTTTTTTGTATTCCAATCTTTTACAGCAGCATGCAATCTTCTATGAATCATAAAAAAATCATTGCATTTGAAGATAAAACTATGTTAGTCATCTAACAATAAGTTATTTTCATTCAATGGATTTAAAGTTCATTTCCAAAGTTAACGAAAAAACGCTAACATGCATTATCACCATCGAAACACATAACAGAACATCTGATGTTAGTAAACAAGAGAAATATAGTCTTATAACGAAAATATCTATAAATCAGGCGAAACTTTTCAAATCATTCTTAACTAATCTCTATTAACTGAGCTCCATTTACAAGAAAAATTTCACGATACAAAGACCTCACGCGATGTAATGATCACCAAGTATATTCATAAATGACAGATGATAAAAATATAATTTTAAAACTTGCTTTACTCTCAAAAGTTTTTTCAAAAAAAAAATCTAAAGCCATTATTCATACAAGAAGAAAAAAAAGGTAAAAGAATGTATTCTTGACACGGTTCCTATTTTAGAAAACATCGACCTTTTATTCGCCTGTCAGCACATTATTTTTTGACAATGGCATATGTATGTAAAACTAATGCGTGTGGTCTGTTAAATTTTCTCAAAGTGACAGAAATATTTCGCCTTTCTTATCGCAATTTTTTTGGTTATTTAGTGAATGTTTTTATCTAAATATTTAGTTTGAAACTCTTCTATGCCACTCTTGGTAACATTAGCTCATTTCAATCTATTGGTGGTTCACGTTATTTTGAAAAATAAACTGTTTATGAAGATAATTTTCAACTTTATTCGCAATTTGTGGTAAATAATATTTATTAATCACATCAGTAATCTTATCCCTCTATGGGTCGAATTTTTGTTTTGACTCTAAAAAAATCGTGGGAACAAGAAAAAAAAATGGAAATTATAAACCTATATATGCAAATGAAAACAAAAGTTTCGGTTTAAACAATTTTATTGCGCTATAATCATTATGTGACTTTCTAGTCACACCGGCCAATACAATTTGCACTTCTGTGTATAATATCTCATATGTGAAAGTCCACAAAACAATTTGCATTTGGTGTAAGGCATAAATGTACATAAATCCTTAAACATAGTTTGGTAATCACTGACAAAAACACAAATAATTTCAACTGAATCAAATGGTCTCGCGTAGTTTTACTGCCAACAGTTTGCACAGCAATTATTTTACTATTTCAGGGTTGATGAGCCTAGCAATGGTCATGAATACTAGTATTGGTTGTGCTTGCAACGTCATAGTTGTGATTTATGCAGCATCTCCAAAATAAAAGCTATAATCATCTTGTAAAATGTGACCTGAAAGCTCCACGGGCCTATAGAGGGTTACTAAAGTTTAATAAGCTTCGTATTGGAGGTTTTCTGCAGTATTTTGTAGAGGAAAATAATTTACTTCATTATAAATGATGTCTTTGTTATCAATGACGAAAGTATTCTGATGTTAGTTTGGTTATTTCGTTTGAATCGGAATGGTATTTTGAAAAAAAGATCATCCACTGTTTCTTCATAATATAGTTTAAATAAATAATAAATTATTTTAAAAATTGAGAAGTTTTCCTTTATTAAGTAAATTTACGCTTTGCTAACTTAAATGGACTTAAGTAACACTTTTCTCCAAATTATAACACCACTACATGCCCCTAGAATCGTAAAGATTCCCAATTAGAGGAATGGAACAAAAGTGTAAGAAAAAAGTGAATCGTGTCTTTTGAAAAATGATCATATGAGAGTTTGACATCCGCTTTTTTTAGTAGTTTATACTTTTTGAATGTTTAGAGATAAAGATAACTGGAAGGTATGATCGAATTAGCTTCGAATCGCTTTGGAAGGGATAAAATTTTTGTAAATAATCAAGAAGCAAACCTTGATTGAAAAAAAAACTGAAAACAAATTAAAAACTAATTATTTGATAAAAAAAATAGTTAAATAATTGAATAAAAAACTAAGAATTTGATAAAAGGTGAATAAAAAAACTAATAATTGGAACATAAAAACTTTGAATAATAATAATATTTTTAAAATGTAGAGAATAAAAACCAGTCCCAAAACTATGAACAAAAAAAAAATCAGAAAAAAAAGAATATGGTAACTAAAAATGGTATAAATAGAAAATAAGACTAAAAAATCTTTTTGAATGATTTTACTTAGGGGAAAAAATCAATGTTTCTATACGGATGCAAAATATTCGATACAGATTTATTAAAATAGATAAAAAATTTACCAATTTGAGAAATGCGTCTCTGAATTTTTGAACTACATATTTTTAACCTTTGAACTATCTCTGCATTGTGCCTTAGTATTAAAAAAAGAATAACATATAAAATAAAAATTCCTATCTAATACAATTCTTAATATTAATTTATTTATGTGCATTGTAGTTTTTATATATCTCTTGAGGAAAATCATTTTAATTATTTGTTTGTTACAGAGTTTTAAGTTATAAGAAATTGACTGAAAAGAAAAGCCTATTTTTCAGGTTTCGAATTTTCAAAGGATTTTTTATAAGTTAATTACTGAAATGATTAATTTCTAAGAGCTACAGGCTCAAATTCAGTTATATGTTGCACAACATCACTTGGGGCTATATTAAAATACCTGGTTTTTTGTAAATATAGCAAAAAATAGCCTTCTATTAAATATGCAGGTTTTAATAAAAGCAGATTGTTTAAGAAGCTGTTTTAATTAAACGTCGTGAAAAGTTTTGAGATTGCTGAAAAATTGGACTGAAAAATATGTAATCAAGCATTGCTAAAACAATGACCTAAAATTAGAAAAACGGATTATTCTGATCCATTTGTGAGTATTTTGAAATTTAATTAGTTAGATACTTTTTTTTCAAAAAGTATTAAAGCTGAATTTTAAAAAATATAAGCCACCTAGATTGAGAAAATGGAATCACGTTTAGATGTTGCCCAATTCTCTTTAAAAAGACGAAATTTAAAACGTCATTCATATTATTGCATAAAGGATAGTAAGTAACTGATCAATTCATCTTTTCAATGGTATATATAAATTAAGAGGCATATACTATTTTGCTGGATATATATTATATATATATATAATAATGATTTCAAAAAATGACTTTTATTCTTTAATAGAAATAAAAATTGATGGAAATCATTCAGTTTTTACATGTAAAATATTCCAGAAATAAATTTTAGATTCTTTTTCAAGTCTATCTAGAAGAAAAAAATTATTCATTTTATAGAAACTGTTGTTGATTTAATGACAATATTATTATTGAGTTAGTCATAAAATTGAATATATAAATATTGAAATGTATTTAGTATTAAGTTAGTATAAGTTGTAAAATTAAATTTTTTGCAACGTAATATAATTTCAAAATCTATTAAAAAATAACAATAGTATTTTTATTCTTCTATCATTTCTTTCTTTTGTGCAAATTCTTGGAAAGAAAAGTGTATCATTAATGATTTCTTAATGTTGAAATTTTTAAAATAATATATTTTTTGAAGTTATCTTTCATCTTAAGTTTCAGAACTATCTCCAAAATAAGTTGTACTGCTCCTAAATTACCATGGTATATTTATTCAATTCCTACTATTAGTTCCCACTCACGATGGGCATATATAATATATGGATCCCATTTTCAATCGTTAATAAAATACTTTTTATTGATCAACTCAAATTGAAATACATTATTTTATTTGTAAAGACCCTTGATGACCATGCAGTTTTTCAAATATTAATTCATTGATTAAATTTAATTCATTTGTAATACTTTAAAAATTTTATCAGTGTTTAATGAAATTTGAAATCAACCTTCAGTAGTTGTTCAATCGGCAAAATGCAAGGATTAGAAGTATTTTTTCACGTGACTGCGTTGAAAATTTGCGAGTTTTTAAAATAAATTATTTATATTAATTGTAATTATTTAATAAAAATTAATTATATAAAATGTTTTTTGTTGACCCTATGTAGGCATTTACTTAAGTTATATATATTACTCATTTTTGTAGTAACTTCCTCAGAAAAAATAGTGTAATGTTATTATTTCCTCATCTGAAAACAAAAAAAAAAGAAAGAAAAGAAAAGAATTTTACTCAAAAGCGTTTCTAAAAAGAAAAGAATCGATTGCGAAAAAAAAAGTTGCAAAGAATCTGACAGTTTCCGGGGTTTTATTTGTCAACGTAACTTAATTCTTCTTGAACCTTCTGTATTGTACATCTTTCTTGCTTTCAAATTTCGGATTTTTTCGATGTATTCAATTCTTTAGAAAAAATATTGTAACTCTGAAGTTATTTCTAAAAAATAATGGGATTATCATTTTCACATTGCTATTTCTGTACTTAAAGAATTCTGGAATGAAAGAATTTTCCTATTGTTTTATGGTATGTTGATACAAATTTTAAGTGAATAATTTTAAAAATTAAATATGCCTTCTATAAAGAATAGGATTAGAGCGTAAGCTACATTTCAATTTTTTCCATGTTTGAGTTAATGAAAATAGTTAATCTAATAACAATTTTCCTTGGAAGTTAGTGAAAACAAATTCAAATATACAGTGAGGACCAAATTTGAGGTTACTTTACAAAAATCTTTATATATTTTTAACTTTGTTTCCTTATAAAAAATGGCACAAAATTCAAATTCTTATATAACATTTTGTAGAAAATGTTATGCTAATTTCAATACAAAAAGCAAAATTCAAATATTTGCAATACAAAAAAGCCATACTTTAATCTGAAAAGCAAACTCAATGATGAAGTAGATAGCAATTTCGGACTTTCTTGACAATTAATATTATCGTTCTGCGAACTAATCAAATGTTAATGATTGTCAATAATAGCTGATATGATGTTTAAAGTTGAAACGAGTTATAATTGTTCTTTGTTCTGTAGAAGAAAGATTGCTTTCTCATATCATCAAAGTATATGTAAGAGATGTTAAATTTTTTAATATTTAGAAAGAATTTTTTTGTAAATATTTCTAATATTTAAGCAAGGGCATCACGACCCTCGTAAAGAACAAATAGGACACCTAGGAAACGAAGCACGATTATTGTTAAAAAATGTGGTATTTTCTATGATGGAATTACAAGCTGGATGGTGATGACATCTAGAGTCCAAAAGTCTAGTTTACGCTATCAGGAGACAAATTCAACAAAAAATAAATCAGGAAATAACTGAAAAAGGTGCACCACATCTCTTGATGATGGGTGAATGAAAACTTCCATTATAAAATGTCACCAGAACGATGTGTGGTAATATTGTCCATTATAAAATAATGTCACGTACAACTTACATACGCAGACATTTCTGTCTGTTTCAGAACAATTAGTAGAAGTCTATTAGATATTGGACTAAGAGGTAGAATTCTTTGAAAGAAACTCTTTTCTCAATTTACATCAGCAAATAAAATTATCCATGCGTACACAGGAGTACATTAATTAGATAAATGAATTAGTGATCACCAGTCATGTTTTGAGGAATCAAAGTTTGTTATTCGACAGTGATGGGGTAAAATATGCAAAACTTAGAGTGAGTAAAGAGCTATACCCGAGTGCATTAAACAACTAAGAAAAACACAGTGTTATGATTTGGTTATGCATTTTAGCAGACGTATCGGTCTCCTTCATTTAATTATAAAGGTAATAATCATGATAAAATAAAGGTTATGTGACTGTAGAAAAACTATTAAGTATTGATAAATCACAGTAGTCATCAACATCTATCGTATCTCGATAATTATGGCCGTTCAATTTTTTTATATTGAAAACATTTAAATTTCGATTCTTTTTATTGAAATCAAAATCAAAGGCCCTTAAACAATATATCTAAGCGTTTTTCTTGTGTGAAACGTAAATTTTCTATAAGCATGTAAACTTTCAAAATTTTTTCAAAAATGTCCAATGTTGGTCTCTATTGTAAACTCTTAATCTTCTAAAAATCTCAGGTTTTATCATAAAAAATTGCTTAAAATTTTATCTTTTTCGTACCTGATTAAATAATAATGAGTTAACAATGTATATAAATTAACTAAAATATTTTAATGATAAAAATCCAGAATTTAAAATAAATTCAGAAAAAAATGTAGAATTATATGTCACTTTATAGCTTTTTCCCTTTTATTTATAGTGAAGATAATATCCAATAAAAAACAACTTTATGGATTTAAACAAATTTACCAGGTTATAGAAAGAGGCATTATGGAAATAGTAAGCAATTCTGGGTACCACTTTTTTCGGTGGTAAAAAGGACTTGAACCACCTGCCCTAAATGATAGAAGCAACGTGTGTAAAAAAATATTCCATACTTTCGAAATTCTCATTTATATTTGAGAATTCCGGATCAATAAAGGAATTGATATTTTGCTTAGAATTTTGGGTCTCCAGTTTTGAAGATAACATTTTATCTGCGAATCAGAAATTACTTCCATGTTCAAATATTGTAAAGTCCCTCGTTTTTTGAGACAACAGACTACTTACTTTAATTAATTTTAGTAAATTTTAATCAAAACAATACCTGATGATTTAATAAACTTTGTGTAGGTTAATTTCTCACTGAATGGCAACTAATGCGCAGCATTACCGAGTATCAAAACTAATGGATATTATTAACCTGTATTAAATATCATTTATTTAATAGGCTATCGTTTTTATTATATGGATTATCGTTTTTATTATATGGTAGTTAGCATAAATAACAACTTCCTTTTGAGACATTTTTATATGTTCCAAACAAAACAAAAAAATGTTTTAAATAAAATCTTGAAAATAAAAAAAATCCAAATAGAACATTTAAGTAATGTAACCATAATACGCTTATTTAAAACCTTGTAAATAAATCATTAGAGTATGATACAAGGCAATTTATTCATTGTTTTGTTTCCAACAATGTACGGATTTCTGAATTTGATTTCCCACCCTCAAATTTAAGACTAAAAAGTTATTAAAATAATAGATAAAATTTAAATATTCATATAGGACTCCTTTGATAGAAATGTAATAAAATCCAAACTAAAATAATCACATTAAGGAAATCATACTTAATTGGTGAATTATATCTTTAAATTTAGCCTCAAAAGTTATAGTCCCTTCTTTTGTTATTTTTATACTTATTGTTAAAAATTGAACTATTCATCCTAACAAAAAATTACAAATATATTTTCAGAAATGAATGATTAATAATAGTCTTTATTTATTAAGTTAAGTTTGAGGTATTTGAAGTCTTAAATTGCGTAGGCAACAAATTGATGCGTTATCATTTTTGAGGCATCAATCTTTCGCTTTTAGAGATATTAGAAAATAATGCAAAAGGTTGTCACGTTTGGCGATTTATCACCAAATAAAATCGCAACTTGATTTCCAAATTATTACTTCTCTGAATTCTTATGAATTGTCTTAATTAATTTGGGTCATTAAACTCTTTGTACTGGTTTGAAACAATCATGATAGATAGATCTCGTTATTGTTTCATACCGATTTAAGCTGGTAAATGATTTAAATTAATTAGAGACAAATAATGACAAAAATATTGTTCTCACATAACTTGAAATTTGTCAACTATAATTTCATTTTCTTTTATTTATATTTAATAGGGCAATTCTTTTCACTTTATCTTATACGAAGTATGTAAAGAAAGTATTCCATCATTCGAAAGTTCAAAGTCCAGATTTTAACGAATTACCCTGAGTCTGAAAGAGACTGTTTTGGAATTGTCTCTGTTTGAGAATACAATAATTCAAAACTGCTTTGAGGCTGATAAACTGCATTTGGCGTGCCATTTTCAAATTAACTATGTTTGTTATCAATTTTGAACAAAATTCATTTAGAGGGAATCTAGCAGGCTGTGGGAAAATGAGTGAAGCAATAAAAACATTACATAATAATGTAAATAATATTTGGTGCACAAATCTAAAATTTACATTGTAATAAATTTTGAAACACATTCATTATAGGTTTGACTATCTCTGTATTTATATTATAAATAAAATAGTTCAATAAGGCAATGAGTTAAATAAAAGAAATTTGGTCTATAATTTTGTGACAAATTGTAATTGTGCTTGAAATTTTGAGTTTAATCGGCTGAAAAAAAAGATTTTCAAGATGTATACTTTGATTCTTCACGACCTTGTTCAAATTCAACAATTTAACGAGATAGGAGAGAGGTAAACACCTTTATAAGAAAACGTTCCAGGAAATTTTGAGCAGAATACTTAATACTGATTTTATGTTCAATATTGATACATATTTCTATATGCTATTATTTTATAACGTTGAAATTAGTCTTTCATAAAAGAATCATGCTAGAAAGGTTTAGCTAAAATAATAAATAAGGAAAAAAATTTTTTAATTATTCTTAGAAGCGTTTATTAGATAAGTTTTTAGATAAGTTCTACTTTTAATTTCCCCTTTATAAATATTTAAATAATTCTGTTCCCAAAGCTAATCAAAATGTTCTTCTGCTTAGTCTCCCCAGCACATCATTCATACTGGAAACAATGCATTTTATTACCAATAATATGACACCACGACAGAACAAAAGCAAAATTCATACGATTCCATGATATTAAAATATTTTGACCTCACTTTTATTAAAAATTTGGAGAGAAATAATTCCAAAATGCTAAAAATAGCTCGAAATTCATAAATTTTTCATTAATGTTTGAATGAAACTGATAAGTATTGTGGAGCCGTAATGAAATCGTTGACTGCAAACACGAAAGACAAAAAGAACGATTGTATAACAATATGCCCGAAGAATCTTTCATAAATATTTTCCATGAAGTATTATGATGAATGTATTCTTTTCTAAATGTATAAAAAGAAATTTATAAAGTAGGAATAAATTAAATTGTTATTCTTTGGAAAATTCGAAAACATTTGTAAGTTAAAAGAATTTGTTTTTCTTTTAGATCTCTTCGCTTGCTCATTTTTATACAGTGTACGATAAGTGACTTCGTTATTATTCAATATGAAAAAAAATTATTCTAAAGTTTTGCAACTGAATCAAATAGTTTCGAAGGAGTTGGATTATGAAAAACGAATGATTGCTTTCAACTTATTTGTTGTTTAGTGACTAAAACAAATCGATGAATCAATCATTTTAAATAATTTTTTGTTCTATTAAATTTCTATTTGAAATTAAACAGAATGTGTAATGGTAATGGGATTTAGTTACATCAATACCAATATCATAATTATTATTTTTAGTGTATTCATCGTTAACTTTTTTAAGCACGGCAATTGTTACTTTAGGATAGATTTCTTAAGTCTGAGCAGCTGTCAGAAAACGTGGGTGGTATTTGAATTACCATCTCTTATGTAAACTTCTTTCTAGCAAAAATGGTAGAATACTCTGACGTCAGATTTGATTATTGAATCAGGTTTATATAATGTTGCATCTTAAGTGAAATAGTCTCAAAAACAGTATCTGATTTCACACAAATTGAGAAAGAGGTTCTATGAAAGAGAGAGAAGTTATTGCGATTTTCAGTACAAAGAGGAAAATAAAAAGATTTTTGTTCGTTGGAACGATAACTTTGTTGCAACTCTTGGCTCACCATTTGGTAAGATTCATCCTGTAAACAAGGTTTCCCGTTATTTAAGTATGGAAAAGAAAAATGTTTTGGTGTCTTAAAATCGTCTTATTGATTCATATAACGACAAAAGGGGAGAATTGGATTTACCTGATAATTTAGTAGTTAACTACTTTATAAGAATTAACGGAAAAAAGGTGGTGACCAATATTTACAAATTACATTGACGTTACCTTAACAAATGCATAGAAATTGTCAAAATTATCAAGTACTTAAAATAAGAAGTCCATTTTGGATATTAGACGAGAGGTTTCAATATTTCTTTTGAACACCCTCCTTTTTGAGAATGGAGATTTAGGAAAATGTACTTCAGCCACCGGAAGACTTAGTAAATTCACCATTAATTATAAACATTTAGTGTGTAGGCACTTTATAATAAAGTCAGAGGACAATAGAAGACTGTGGTGCAATCCACTGTAGTGCCTATTAAAAAACAAATGTAGGCAGAAATGTAGACATTTAGAAAACAAATACAGGCAGTTTTGTTAATTAATGACAACGCTGAAGAAACAATAACATATTTAAACAAAACAGCATGGCACAAACATTAAACTTCCCCTTCGCCATATTTACAATATCTTACTTTTTGTTGTTGTCACTTCTAAAAAGAGAGACTTAACTCTCACGGAGTTTGATCGTGACTCAACAGTCACAGTCAGACATTATACAGATGTAAAGATTCTAAAGTCGCATTGCTTCGTGATTGTAGTAAAAGATTTTACATGCGAATCTTTAAAGTTCGATAATACATTTGATTATTTTAATAGCCCCTGTGGTTTTCAAAAACATGGAAAATTTGGTGCGATTACCAGAAATACATTCTGAGTCAATTCTTACAAGTTTAGTTCAACTCGGTACTCTTATTCGGAAGACGTTGCACGAACTCAACACTCGATTTCTCAAAAGCTAAGCCAAATGCTGACATTTCTGCTATAAATTATTGTTATAGATACCCAAATAAGCATATATTAACGTTTGTATATAAATAAGTTCGTCCCTTTTAGTTTTAGCGGTTAATGGGTTAAGACAATCGAGGAAGCATTGCAGATCAGCTATTATGTGATTGGTAACTCAGACTCACTAAAGGGAAAGTCAAAGACAAATATCTGATATAAATAAAATGTAGTTTCTTTTTCAGAAAAGAGACTTCGAATTACAATTCAAATGCACTCCATCAAACGGAAATGTTGTTCCTGATTTTTTTATGGGAATCTCTGTGTGGGTTGAGTTTCTGTATTAGGGTTCATCTAAAGATCGATGGATTTCTGCAATGGCTGTTTAGAGCTAATAACCTGTTAATGTTTATTTTTTTTGAAAATTTATTCTCCGATTATTTGATAGAGAAACTATTTTATGGTTGTACTGTTATTTCTATTTGTAAATAGTATTAATCTAGATTAGAACAAGTTGTTTCTTGTAAATATAAAAAGCTGAAAATAAAGGAATTATTTTCTTACGCTGAATTCTTATTCGGTCTCTTTGGCCAAGATATCACAATATCGAATTACATAATTTTCGATACATAAATCTGATATATAAATTCAAAACGGCAATTACTTTAAAAGATAACTTTTTCTTCTTTTATGTCATTTATCATTTATACTTGTTCTCAACACACAGCCAAACGTGATTCATTGTCTTATTAATAGATAAGATATTCATATGTAAATTATTAACACTAAAGAAGTTTATCCTCTTATTGAACAATATATCCACTATAGCTTTTAAAATTTTCAATGTATTCGTTTAATTGGCAGTGAGTTACCAAATGTTATTGTGTATCTGAAAATAAAAAAAAAACAAATCAAAGACAAATATGCATTTCTGAAATCTCCATTTGCAAGCTTTCAATTCAGCATCCTTCTGTCAAATGTGATACAATGCAAGAGAAAAATATATTTCGTTTGTTTCTGTGAAAATATGTCCCATTTTGGAAACAAAGTGAATTAATTACATATTTGTTATCGAACAAAACATTTCTCGGTTATAGTTTACCTCCCCATTCTAATAAATCTTTTGTGACATAAAACTGAGAATAATTTTACTACTTCGGCAAGTTTGTCATTTCTAATTATATTCTTTCAAATTCGTACATGCTTCTAAATTCGAGGTAAACTAAAAACTTTATATACTCAGAAATTTAAATAAAGTAAAACCTAAGATTTTTAAAATAAGTGAATGGTAACATATCATATTTGGATTTGTAAAAAAATAATGTTTTTTCACAGATTTTTGTATCAGTGAGGAACATTTTGAATCGGTTAATGCCGAAAAATCTGATATTTTCCGTAGATGAATTTCAGGATAAAGTTGTATAAATAACTATTATTTGAAGTAAAAAATACATCCTAAATTTCATCTATATAAACTTTGCTATTTTCTACATCAGGTATACAATGATAGAAATATACATATTTTGGGGATAATAATATTTTTGGATGCAAAGGTGCGTACGAAATATAAATTTATAAGTTTCCAGGAAATCGCACTGCACCTGGATAAGACGTTGGATTTTAATCTCGATAATTATCCTCCTGTTATCATCAATATTCCAAATGCAATTTTTTTTATTCGTACATTAGCTATTATCGTAATTTGTATCTGTGCCTATATAAAAGCTAATATTAGCAATAACCATTAGTATTAATCACTAATCTTGACATAAAATAAAAACTTTTGTTTTAAAGTAATTCATTTTATTTATCTAATTCACTACACTATTAAACATACACATAAACAAATTACCGTTAATAAAATGGTATGAAAAAGTTGGTGATAACAAGTAGATAATAAGATTTGAATCCAAGATTTCACTAGCATCGATTCAATTAAATGATAATAAAGCATTAAAATAAGTGTTTAATTAAGCTCTATAATTTTAAGAGAATAATATACCTAAATATATATTGTCTCATAGCATTTTAAAGGATAAAATTTGAACAAATTAACTATCATCTTTTCAATTTATTTACCATATTTCTTGTTCACTTCTTAAATTCATCCAAAAAAACTCCAAGAAACATTAAAATATTTCTTTATATAACAGATTTTCATATAGCAAACACTCGAGTTTTTAAAATTCTTTATTTATTTTAAATACTTTAAGATTACAGAGTTGTTTAAATACAACTTTATTTATAGCAATGTTCAAGAAGTTCGGTGCGTTGTTTCAAAATTTAAGCCTTATATAATAAGTAACATTTAATGTAAAAATGATTAAACTTTCAATTTTTTTGTGTTTATATTTTACAAGACTATTATTTACTTAAAGTGCGTTTCTTTATTAACTATAATTTGAATAAAAAATTATCCATGGCTGTGGGAAAAAAACACTCACACTAACCAGAATTTTATATATTTATAAATTTGTAATCTTAAGTAATTTTTAAAGTGTGTCTAACTATTATAAATAGTAAAATATTAATTACTATAATTTCGTTAACTAGAGCATATATGTATAGGGCAGTAATTTATGAGTTTTAAATGTATAAGTTTTTCTATAAAGGAAAGAAAAGGACCTTTTTTATTAAGAATAACTAAACTAGTTAAGTGTTGTCTCTAGTATATACAAAATTTTAAATATTCTAAAAATATATCTTAATTATCAAAACATCTTTGCCAACTTGTAAGTGGAAATATTTTACTTAGAAGCATAAAATTCGCTGCGAATATTTTCTGACAAGCATCGAAATAGAATATACTGCATGAATTGTATAGGACAGATAGTTTCAAATAATGAATATAAACAAACAATGGATAAAATTCGCTAATAAAAGTTTTAACAGAGTGATGAGACGTTAAAAAACAATTACCTTATTCATCACAAATAAAATAATAGTTGAATAATAGTAATGGGTGAATAATAGTTGAATAATAGTAATAGTAATAAGATGATCACAAGCTTTTATAAGTTATTGAAAGCAATATATAGAAACTTATTAACATGTAAAAACTCAATAATGAAACTTATTTATGAGTTTTTACTCATTAACTTATTAATATGTAAAAAATAGAATATTTTTATAAAAAATTATATAAATAGAATATATTCATAGAATTTTACGTTTATATTAGGCTATTATAAATAGTATGTTATAATTATTTCGATTTTATTTTGGGGTGCTGCGCAAATGGGAAAAAATTCATTTTATGAAATTGTCAGGTCTGGAACAAAAACTTAGTTATTCTTAACTTAAAATTCTGTTCCGAAAAGATTTGAATAATTTATTTTCTACCAAAATACAAATATATTAATTGGAAAAAATCCATTTGAAATCAATTATTTGAATATAATACAAGTCCATTTGTATTATATTTAAAATACAATTAAAATATTTTTATTATTAATTTATTAAAATGTAATATCCAAATTTTTTGTTTATTATTTTATACGTTATACGCAATAATAAAAAATTTACATTATTACTTATCACCTCTAACACCACCTTAAATAACTATATTTTGATAAGATATATTACTTCTTTATTATTTTCATTAGAGTATTACTTATAAAGTATATAAATATTCAAGTTTTGAAAATTACTATTATAGGAATTAATAATATATTTCTCAATAATAAATACATTTTTTGTTTATACTTAGTTTGAAATCTTGCAAGATTTCATTGAAGTTTCTAAAGTCTTTAAAGATAAGGAAGCATCTTTAAGTTTAATAACTTGTTCCAAATTATTCTTCCAATATGACAATTATTTGTCTGAATTATATTTCATTGACAGCTAAAAGAATTCTACGTATATATTTTATTGGCTAAGAAAAATCCTAATTATAAATTTCTTTTTTTAAAAGAGCTTGAATTTTGTCGAGCTATTTTATAACTCAAAGTTCTTTTTCTTTTTCTTTTTTTTTCGAATTTTTGGGCGATTCTTTTGGGTTTTGGGATTTAATCCTGTGAATTTTTGTTGGATGTCATATGCTTAAAGGACTTGTGTGCATTTCAGATAAATTTTGTTTCCCAGTGACTGAAAGAGAATAGAGGCCCTCTTGAGAAGAACTAATATGTCTTTAAAATATTTATATTATTCAGAAATCTTCTTACTGTTAAGTTAGAATGGTGATATTAAATCTGTGGATCTTTGAGAGGTGCACATATTTTTTTCCTGTAGAAAATATCACTTTATAATTTTTTGTTTATATAGTATATATAAAGTATAATAAAGCATAATGATAAAGTATATTAAATAAATTCAATGAGAGATTTTTGACAAATCTCTACGTTTTCGACCTCTTTGAGTTAGAAAATTAATGAGAAAATTTCATTCTATCTATGATAAAGAAAACTCAAAAAAGCTTTGTGATGGGCTCTTGAAATTTCATATACGGTCTTTTACTAAATTTGTAGATTTCAGTCAGATTTTGACTGATATCTGTTCAGAGGAAATTCAACTCTCCGATTGTTCGCTTGAAAACTAGATCGATAATTACAAAACTACGAGAGCAAGATAGAAAAATTATATAATCAGATATAGTGAAGGTACCTATCTAATTACGATACAAAACTAACAGCGGATTGACTGTGCGTCGGGATTTAAATTCAGAAACTGTTTAAACGTGATAATTCAGAAATATAGTAACTTAATTATATCAAATCTGGTCCGAGATTTTGGGGTTGCAAATTTAGGATTTTTGCAATTTTTTTTTCAATCGATTGAGAAAAATATGTCTAAAACTCAAAATCAATTTTTAGACACTAATAGCTGTATTCTAGGGATTAATCCCTAAATGATTATCAGATGATATGACACGATAGATTCAGTAGAAAGGCTAAATTAACTCTAAAAGTTACTACTTCGTAACTATTTGCACGTTGAAGGTGTTCCCTGGCATGACATGAATATATTAGAGTGTAGGAAAAAGTATTTGAAACTTCATTACCTCTGGTTCACTTCATCTAATGTGAAATGACCTTGAAAATTCTTCTCCATTCATGTTCAATTTAAAACACGAATGTGGAATGATCTATTTAATTACCATTTAGTATATAATGAAAAGAAAATTCTTGATGCACTGTGATTAAAATTTTTATAAAAGTATATACAGGCTATATTTACAAATTTACTTTTTAATGTTAGCACCCCAAACCAGTTAAGTAAAATTGGTTGTTTTTGTATTCCATATTCATTTTCGTATTGCAGTTTTACGTTTGGTTTAGAACAAACTCTATTAAGAATCCCAAACCCTTTCAAAAGCTGATTTTATTTTTCCTAGATAAATTCAACAATTATGGATATATCTCTTATTCTGTTAAAAGGAAAGAAGCATTAATTAAAAGATAGAACTTCAGAAATTTTTTTTGGTGCCTACCAAATATATGTAACCTTCTTAGAAGTTTGTTTGTGGCAGAAGGTTCAGAAACAGATGCCAGCCATGATGTACCTAGTACGTGGACCGATGTCATATCAGCTACCATCTTGTCTGATTTTCTTTTGGTATCAAATAGTGAAATTTCAAAAAAGCAGAGTCAGTTTTAGTTTTTATAATCTTGCACATTTAAGAGTCGTGACCTATTTGCTACGTAAAATGAAATAGTGCAATGTAAATTTAACGAAACTAAACGAAGTTATGCGATTTGTTTTCAATTATAATGTATCGATATCAATCTAAAATCTATGTATAAATGATTTGCTAATCTGATCTTGTAATGAAAGATTATTTAAAATGAAATATTACTTAAAGCAACCAAAAAATAGTAATTTTATCTATCAGCAAAAAGATACTGTTTAGCAAAAGAAAGATACAAAAAAACAATGAATCTAAATATTATATAAATGCAGTCAGTCCCAAAATTGAGTCTACATCTGGGCATGTTTTTAACTTGTTTAATTTGATTTAAGGAATTAGTATAATCAACGATACTCGTGCTCATACTTTACGGATATCTCAAAACATTATGTAACAAATATATTTTTATAGAAAGATATATGAACTCAACAATTGAATGAAAAAGTATCTCAAAAATGTGTATACAATCTTATTACTTTCGTTACAATAAGCAAGTCAATATTTAATTGTAAACTCTTTTGCAGGACCATAACTTGTAATTGCTTAGGATTGGATATGACCAGTTTTTAAAATTTTTTTATCTTAAATTTTGGAAGAATTTTTTTAAAGGCTTTCTTAACATCCTCTTTACTCGTCATGCTCCATTTTTATACGGTTGTCTACAACATAAGTTATCTATGAAATTTAAATCTGAAAATATTTTTATTTATGTTATGAATGGGTACAACAAATATAATTGATCCTCGCAGTATGCTTTGGATCGTTATCGTGATGAAGGATAAGGTTTTACTCGAGTCCCAACTTATCTTTACTTTTTTGTAAGTCTAAATCTAACTATCAATTTTGTTGAAAAAAATCCCTATTTCCTTTTTAACAGCAAGCTGTTAAAGTTTCTTTGAAATTGTGCCTCCAAGTTTTTTGCAAATCATATGTGGATGTCAAAAAGAAGAAATCCATTTTTAAATGCATTTTCAATTCTTTCTGTTAGTTCCCACTTTTTCTGTATATATCTTGTCCAAATTTTCAATCGATGATAGAATACTTTTTATTCATCCACTCGAGTCCAAATCCATTTTTACACTTATAGTGGATGATGATAGGAATACAGTTTTTTAAATATTAATTAATTTAAATTAAATTTTAATACTTTAAATAGAGTTTTAGCGGTTGGTAATGAAAATTGAAATCTGAAAGCAGTAGCTCAATCAGTAAACAGCAATATTTCAGTATTTTTCAAGTGAAGGTGAGGAATGCGAGTTCAATTCTTGCAAAAATCAATCATTTTTTGAGGAATTTTTTATATTAATTATAAATATTGAATAAAAAATTAAAATTAAAATTTTCTTTGTTGACCTAAGTAGGAATTGACTTTAAAACATTTTTTTATATTACTTGTTCTGTTAGAAACTGACTAGAGTACAAAATAATTAAGGTAAACATTTAACACGCTATATGGTAAATAAACATTTACATTTTACTATCAAAATTTAATATCGATATGTAAAAAAAGTGGAAAATGTTATGAAGCATTTTGAAAATTCATATTACAAACATTTGCTTTTAAATCATTATAAAAGCAAATTGTATGGGTAATTTTCAACCACATTTAATATCCAAGCCTTCCTACTATAAATAGATCCTCCCGAAATAATATAAAAATAGAAACTTTCGCATCCATTTAATGTCTTTTCCGTTTCCAAATGTAATATTTGTGGCATTAAACGAAATATGAGACTCTACTCACCCCTCATGAGCCATAAAGTTTCATTGCACGCTAATAAATTGCGTTATAAAACAGCCAAATTGGAAATCTAATATTCTTCCGTTGGCAAATCGGGCTCATGATATACACCGCCTCTCAAGGAGACAATGTAATAAATTATATTTGCTTTTATTTGTACGAATCCGCGCGTAATTCTTTGCATTCATTTGGAAGTTTATTTCTATTTATTTCAAAATATAATCTATATGAATTTGACCATCATTGCCTTTGAGTGAGTTTGTTACTTTTGGTATATATTTTGAATTATTGAAGCCTTAAAAACTAAAAACTATTTAAAATTCGATTAGTGTCGGCATTAAAATAGCTCTCTTGGGAATTTAAATTTAATATTTTGAAAATAATATTTCTATTGAAATATATAAAATAAAAATAATTAATTTATTTTTCATTTTTTACTTATAAACAAATAAACAATCATGAGATTTAGATTGTCAAATATTATATCCTAAAGGGAAAATTCGAATAAGGAAAAGGATATTGGATATCGAAAAATAACGTATGCAAAGAACTCATTTTTACACTTTCTTGTGATTCAATGTACTTAAAATAATGCTCATTAAATTAAAAAAATAGCAATACTTTTAGAGTACATTTTTGATATAGAGAAAGACAAATCCCTT
>JAOUZG010049462.1:2885568-2908248 GCA_026289955.1 Argiope argentata
CGTGATTGTTTCAAGTTGGTTTAAACTGGTTAACGACTAAAATTAAGACAAATAATGACTTTAAAAATAAGGATTTCACAAGATAATTTAAAATTTGAATTTTAAACTCTCTTTTTTTAAAGATAGGATTATATGTTAGATCTGCTTCCGATTTAGGATTTTGACCTATGTTACAGATGAGACTGAAAAGTGATAAGCAATGGCCTGGTATTTATGTATTGCATTTTCCATTTTTCATACTATTAAATCAATTTATCATTTTGAAAAACATTATGTTGAAAATTGTCAGGAAAATTTTATATTTTTAAATTGTTAAGGTCTTCTAATTAAAGAATTTTTTATCATTTCTTTCAATTCTTTATTGGATTTGAAATAAAATTATTGCGTCTGATATTTTCCACAATAGCAGAAAAAAGCATCGAATTATAATTAAAACTGGAATGCAAATATTGTGTTATATATATATATATATATATATATTTCTTTTAACCAATTATATGCATTAGATATTTATATATATTTTAATTGAAATCTTCATTTTGTGGCAGTGACCGACCAAATGCTTATATAATATATATGAATTCTTGATTTATCATCAATTCTTTTTGGAAATGTTATCAATTTTCTTGCTTTTGATGTATATACGCTTCACCGCTTGAATTTTAATACAGCCACAGGTGGCTTTAGAAAAAATAAATTCTACAGCGGACCTCTTTAATTGCCATTGTAAAATAACGGAATATTCTGTAATAAATTTTCATAAATAGTGTCTATCGGAAGAATAGTGTCTATCGAGAATGCAAAGGTGCCTGTCATATTTTTCCGACAGTGAAACTAATTTAACAGGCATTAAAAAAGCTAAAAAATCATTTAAAAGAAATTTTAGTTTTTCTCTAATTATCAAAGTCACGATTTTTTTTAAATTGGTGCTTTTACAAAACATTAAATTTATTTTACATAAATATTATTAGACCGCATTTGTTGAATTTATTCGAATTTTAAATATTAATTAATATCTTGTGATTAAATAATTAACAGCGTATGTCTAATTAAAACAAATAACATTTAAAATCATAAATTTATTTTACGAATTATAGATTCATTGTTTCTAATATTTTTTGTCGTTCTATCTAAGCGCCTCATTATTGAAAAAATGGTCTATAATTAACCTTGATTTTTGGTATTATAAGCTAATTTTTTGTACCTCTCATTAATAAAATAACAAGTGTCATTGAAGAGTGGTTGTAAAAACTTTATCAGGGTTCCCCATTTATTGTCCCAAATCGCTCTTTCCAGGTGCTGTGACGTTGTTGAGTAGTACTCTGTCTTCTGGCCTTTTCGCGCTTCATGGGGCATGTTTTCTCAATTAAAAGTCCATTCATATTTTCCCGCAAATTAGAGCTGCTAAAACTTCAATTAAGTGTGCGAGCTAATGACTGATTCGACTAACTTTTTTCTTTTGCAGTGAGCTTCTAACTCAATAAAAATGAATTTAAAAAAATGAAAGAAAATTCATTCAATCATCGTGTTTCTGGTTTTTAAAAAAGCTTTTCTTCCTAATGATATTGCTAATTTTGTTTTCATTTTGATTCCTAGTTTTTTAAATGGTAGAAAAGGAATGAAAACTCCACAGTGTACATTTGTGGGGATGTCTGCATTTTTCTTTTAACGCCACTAACTTTTTTTCTTGATTATCAAACCAAAGGTAAACGCCGATTTCAAAATCAAATTAAAAGGATATCTGCTATGCATATTTGAATACACGTCGGAATATAATTTCTTGTACGGCCACGCACTTCGTGCCCGTGCAAGTTAAATTGATTTAATAGATTTTTATTGATTTTAATCGTTTCATTTAATGATAGACTTTAGTATTGCAAACGATCCAAAAAGCTTTATTTCGCTTGTATTGCTTAAAAAAATATCACATTTCCTATTTATTTGATTTCATATAATCACATACACAAAATGGCATTTTTGCAGGTTTTATTTAATGTAGTCATTAACTTATTTTTTTTAATCAGAGATATTGTAAATGCGATGACAATGCGTTATTAAAAGCTGATTTCAGATGCTCGTGCAGTTAATAAAATTTGGAATATTCGTTTACGGATTTTTGTTGACGCCAAAAACCTAATCTAAAAAAACTAGTGTTGATAGGATAATGTCTTTTATATAAGGAACAAAAAACGGCTAAAGGCAAGAGCATCGGAGGATCAGTGCATTTTACATGCTTAGGCAGTGCACGTTATGAAACCTTATAAAGGTTTTTAATTTAATTTCTCATTTTAATATATTTCAAATGTTATTCTTTTTCAAGTTTTAATATATACTAATCAAGTAATGACTTAGTCTCGTGATACTCATATGATTTATCATTTAAAGAATTTGTATTTTTTTAAAACATTTATTGGGTAAATAATATTTTAATCAAGTAGTGATCTACTTGCTAAAGATTCTCTCTCGTTTTTTCTGCCCTCATCAATTCATCCTGTCTAGTTAGAAATCCACTTTTGTGTTTGGTTTTTTTTAATCTGGAGCAAATAAAAAATATGCTTTAAATTTCTTTTATACTTATTTTTTAAGAAAAAAATAACATTTAAAATACATTATTTTCCATTCCTAATTTTTTATAAATTGAGGAGACCGCAGAATTAATTTTTTTTAATGTTATCAAGTTTTTTAACGTTTTAAATATTAGATTTTATTGTTTTGTTAGGAAAATTTGTCCCTCGTAAAAATACATTAAATTATGCAGTCAAAGAAGCTAAATATTATGGGATTTCGCTTGCTCATATATAAATACTTTACCCCGGAATGGATCTGCATTAAATGTAAAGCAATTATACAACATTCGATTTAGAAGTCGTTTGGTTTTGGCCTCATGAATGAAATTGTGTTTTTATAAATTGATTTCTTTGCAAAATAAAACAAGTTAACAGTCAGTTTTGTAACAGATTAATGTTATTTTTAACTATGTGAATAAATCATTCTTAAAGAGAAAGGGGCTATCTGATTAGATACTAAAAGAAGAAAAGACACAAGGTGTTAATTGAGCTTTAAATCTTAGTAATATCGCAATTAAAGCAAGCAGTAATTTACCAATTAATTTCTTTTCATATTATAGAAATCTCGGCAGACTGTGGTTGTTTAAAGGCATAAAAGTATGGCAAAACAAATATATTGCTCACGATTTATTTTCATAAAAATTATATTTGATTGAATATAATTTTTATGAAACGTTTTAACTGTTTTCTTTTAATTCAGCTGTGCTACCAAGTTTTGTACAATAAAATATTTTCTACGAAAGTGCATTTTAATATTTTTGGAACTTATTTCTTAATATTTGGTTGTTAATTTTTTTAAAAAAACTGATTTTTAAAATTTCATGATATTTATAAGAATAGATGATAAAATAAAGTAAAAAATTTCTAACTTCAGTCAGCCAATTAAAATGATTTAAAAAATTGCTTTGGCTAAATTTATTATGGCATATTTTAAAAATATTCAGAATTTTCTTAAAGTTTTGAAATTCACTGCTAATACAAAAGCAATCAGTACTAATTTTGCATTAAAAATTCACTTTTTCAAATATTCTGTTATTTTCTGAGTTAACTATTTCAGGTAAAGGAATTATTAATTCTAAATCGTCTGAATTAATCTAAATTCTATGATTATTATCTGACTTTAAATATTAAATTTTCATTTTTTTTTCTCAAAATTCTGCGGAAAACAATGGTTTTTCTATCCTTTTTTGTTATGGAGTCGTTGACTCAGAAAATATCTTTTTATTTTCGAGTTTAGAGACCATATTTCTTCTTCTATAAAAGGGAACAAAAGAGCACCAAAATAAACGGTGAGTTATTATCTTACCAGACACGTCCGTCTTAATGTCTGGAATACCAGACCGTCATAACCTATCCATTTCCCGAAGCTTGGTGTCCTTTGCTCGTTATGAGGACTTCTGCTAACTTAATAAATATACAGAAATGCAATTTTGATATGATTAAAGAAATGAAAGCATTTATTGTTCAATATACTACGGTTGCTAAACTTCAGTTTGGAAATTAATTTATTTTCTCATATTTTATAAACTTTGCTTTTCAGTTATATTAATAGTTTTCAGTGTGCAGTCTAAAAATAAAATCTATAGTCAAATAATTATTTTTTTAAAAAATTCGTTATTATAGATAATTTCTCAAAATTTCTTTCACCCAATTTATTTGCAATAAACATATTTTAAGTATCACTTACAAATCAGTGGTTTCTTTCAATGTTTATGTATATTTGATTTTTATCATAATAAAACGATAATCAATTGATTTTTTTTAATTTGTCAGTTTTAAAGTAAACAGTTTTTTATAACGTTTAAGAAATATTTTGTTAAACTGAAAGTTTATACATTTAATTTTTTAATGAAATTGAAAACAGAAATAACAGAAATAAATATTAATCAGAACAATATTACTAATTTCAGAAAATAAATCGATATTAAAAGAATTATGTACTCAAATATACTATGAATTTATAATGCTGATTCAAAGATTCAATTTTCTGAGCATTTGGTTCAGTCATATATATAATTTCAAAGATCTTGCTGATGGGTTTCATTAAAAGATTGTTTTTAATAATTATTTTCTAATTATGAAAAATCTTTGACAAAATAATAATATAATTTAGTAAAGGTATTTTATAAAAAGCTTTTGGAAATGCATTGTTTATATAAATTTCACACTTATCTGCTTAAAAGATTTTGCAGTGCTTCAAACTTAATCCAAATAATTATTTTCCTCAAATTAAATAATCCATAATGGATATAATTCAATCAAAAATGTACAATAAAATTTTTGAAAATATCTGGCAAATTCAGAATGGTGTATATTTTAAATTGAATTAAAAAAACTCAGTGTTTCCTAAAAACAAAATTTTCAAATTTCATAAAAAGATTGAGCAGAAAACGCTGACTGCTTTAAGATTGAATTTTAAAATCGTTCCTTGTTAATAAAATATTTTTTAAACTTTCATTAGAATTATAATAAGCTTTTCATTAGAATTTATTTTCAGTTTGCGCGTTCATACAAGTAATCTGTAACGTATTTTCTTAAAAATAGTGTGAAAGTGATCTAAATTCTAAATTAGCTAATTCTCAAATATTTTATACTTATGTATTTACGATGGCCATATATATATATATATATATATATATATATATATATATATATATATAATTCAAATCTTAGTTACAAATGTAACGATTGATTTAATTGAAATTTAATTTATACTAATTGCGTCATTTTGAAGAGAATTTTATAAAGAAAATTATTTTAAATTCCATAGTATTTATCATAATCATGGCGGATTATATATCTATTGGTAAATAAAAGAAACTGAAAAATTTCTATTTTTTAACGCGTTATATAATTTATTAAAAAAATCCTTTTATTTTTCAGAACTACATATTTTACTCACAGAACTTGAAAACTAGTAACATTTAACGATAACATATTATTATTACGAAAAATACATATACCGAAAATTCCTTCTAGAGTGTTTTTGTTTACATTGAACATTTCTAACGGAGACGGAGCGTTTCATTTAATGTATTTTTCATTCCAATGATTTTCATTTTATGAAAATCAGCTACAGTTTTAAAGCAAAAATATTGCTTAAACGGAACACTCTTGTTTTACTTCCGATGATTCAAACAATTTCTTCGAGCATTTTAGAAAATATTTCATTTCTACTCTATCTCCTCTTCAAGATATTTGAAGAATGTTGCATTCTGGAAAAAGTAGTATTTTGAAGTATACTGTTATTTTCTTTTAGTAATAGTTTTCAGTAAATTAAGTTTAGTTTATTCCTTTCTTCCCCAGCTATCTTTACAACTGGAAAATGCTAGTTTCTCTCTTTCTCCAAAATCTAAAACAATAGTTTATTTCCTAAAATATTGCACCTTAGCAAATACTTTCAATGATAATTTCCATAATATAAGGTAGGAAATTGTGAGAATACATTTTGATTGCTCACAAAATTGATAGTAAAAAATTAAAAAATAAAAATTTTATGCAACCTTTAATACTATAGAAATGTGAATTTCATATATTTATCAATTCACCTACTACCTTTCATGTTTCTGACAACAAAATCTATGGAGATGTTGAAGGGCTAATTTATATATTTAGTTTTTAATGTCTCTATCTATGGTTTAAATGAGTATTTCGAAGACAATATTTTAATAAAAGAGTAGAATCAGCCAATGTCGCATTGTATTCAATTGTCTTCGAAACTTGTTCAAAATAAACATCTTAGTCATTAATACATTCCTAGGTTCGTTTAACAACCTTTTGATATTTGTACAGATACTTTACAATGTTATCTAATATAAACCATTAGTATTTCAAAACTTTCGTTCCACGTGCTCAATGCTAAGAATTTTTTTTTCGAGATCATAGCACTTCTATTAGACGATTTTAACTTTTAATGTACCCTTCCTACTTTTATTAAATTGAAGTTTTAATAGTGAAACAAACTAGCATTAATATGCGTGATTTAAAAAAACTTTTTAGTTTTGATAATTAAAAAAATTACAAAATTTTAGGTATAAAATAGGTTTTATTTCAATGAATAAAATCAGATTTCAAAAATCAGTTCCTTTTAAATGTAATACACTCCACTAAATATATATATAGAGAGAGAGACGTACGTCTGTATTTTTTTTGATAAAAATGTGAAATTTTGCATGACATTGATTATTACAAGATAATCCTTTTATTAAGTAGCAGTTTTAATATAAAGACAGTATAAAAAATATATTATTTTATTACCCTTCTTTTCCTATGTCAGTGTTTTCATGCAACTGTTCATCTTATTTAAAGGAGCTTTATAATTTAATATATGCTTCTATGCATTTAGGAAATGAATGCCTATTACATTTCTCTGTGACATCTTATATAAATATTAAACTGAATAAAGTTATTAGAATTATCTATCAAAATGTCCCATTCATCTTGAAATGCCCGGATTTCCTTACTTTTGCACCTACTTTTATGTCTCGAAGAAAGTTGCTTATGAAAGGGAATACCAAACACTAATCTTGCGTTTCAAAGCAAAAATACTCCACTCAAAACAATTATCAGAGTAATAATAGAATCTTAAAATAGCCCATCGATTGCAGCTACAGATTCTTCTCTGCTGTCAACACTTCAAATTGAAAAGTGGCTTTTTTCTTTGATACTTCTCATCCTATAGTTTTCAACAGCGTATAGAATTTTGTGTAAAGGTCTCAGATTTTGGTTTCTAATAGAGAATCATTCCCAAAATATAAAAACCCGTTTCCAACTCGCTATTATTAGAATAATGTCACATATGTTATTGAAAATGTCTCTGTTTACATCATAAAAGTATCTGAATGTCTCTTTTTAAGGACGATATTGGCTTTATAGGAAGAATATTGGAATTTATACCTCTATGTAAATTTAAAAAAATTTTTACTTCAATTTAATGAGTCAAAATAGTTTTAATAGTGGCAGTAGATGAATTTATCCATTAATTATGAAAGCTGTCAAAAAAATAAATAAAATATTGTTATTTTGTCCTTTTTTAAATCAATTTGATGGTAATTCTATGCCTATACAGACAATTCGTTATCTTACCTAAACATACTAATATACATACTACCAGAGTAGCTTTCATAATAGTGTAACTGCATTTTAAAGAGGTAGAAAGAGAGCCGGAACTCAATTGAATTGACGTCGATACTGATATTGATTCTCATGCTTCATAATAACATGTTGCTTATACCAGTTACTCAAACATAAGATGCGATAAAATGCACTCGGAATTTGATTAGATTTGTTAATGCTTCATTTATTATTAGTTCTAAAGAGAATCCTCAGTTAAACTCCACAATAAGTTCGGAATTATTTAGTGAAAAGCTAACAGAATTTACCCGGCTAGTGGATTTAAAATATGTATTTAGAATAATTTGAAGTGAAAAGTTCCCAATAATGTTATCATTTCCAAAAGCTTTAAAGCTCTTTCGAGACAATTTTTTTCTATACTATTTAAACAATTTAAAGTATTAAGGCACTTATTCTTGTTATCAATTACATTCTGGGAAATTGAAACTGTATATTGTTTCTTATTACACATAAGTGTTTGAAATAAGTATGAAAAAGTATGCACAAAGTAGTACAAATAAGTATGAAAAAAATGCTTCTTATAGACTATAACTCCAGTCTACAAGAGTCATTTTTTTCAGTTTCTTCTAGTAGTTCACTATCTCCCTATATAGTTCAAGTTTTCGATCGTTAATAAAATACTTTTTATTCATCCACTCATGTTCAAAAATATTTTTTAAAAACTTGTAGTGGATAACACTTGATTTTATTAGTTTTTTTTAAATATTAGTTCATTAATTAAATTGTAATACTTTAAATAGAGTTTTAGCAATTTGTAATGAAAATTAGAATCAGCCGACATTCTCAATCGGTAAAATGTGACGATTTCAGTATTTTTCGCTTGGAGATGAAGAATGAGAGTTCAATTCTTCCGAAAATCAATCATTTTTTGGTAAATTATTTATATTGATTGTAATTATTTGTTAAAAAGTAACTACAATAAAATTTTTCCTTATTTTGCTGAGTAGGATTGATTTTTTTTATTTTCTATTCTGAAGCTTTTGTAGTTATACACTGAAGTGACAAAAGTCATGGGATGACTGTTAATATCGTGTCGGTCCTCCTTTTGTCCGGCGAAGTGCAACAACTCGACGAGCCATGGAGTCCACAAGTCGTTGGAAGTCCCCCGCAGGAATATTGAGCCATGCTGTCTGTATAGACGTCCATAATTGTGAAAGTGTGGATGGTGCAGGAGTTTGGGCACGAACGGACCTTTCGATGATGTCCCATAAATGCTCGATGGGATTCATATCGGGTGATCTAGGTGGCCAGATCATGCACTGGAATTGTCCGGAATGTTCTTCAAACCAATCGCGAACAGTTCTTGTCCGGTGACATGGCGCATTGTCATCCATAAAAATCCCATCGTTGTGTGGGTACGTGAAGTCCATGAATGGATGCAAGTGATCTGCAAGCAGCTGAACATAACCATTTCCAGTCAATGATCGGTGCAGTTGCCCCAGAGGACCGAGTCCATGCCATGTAAAACACAGCCCACACCATTATGCAGCCACCACCAGCTTTAACAGTGCCTTGCTGACAGTTTGGGTCCATGGCTTCGTGGGATCTGCGCCACACTCGAACTCTACCATCAGCTCGTAACAACTGAAATCGTGACTCATCTGACCACGCCACGGTTTTCCACTGGTCTAGGGACCAGTCGATATGCTCACGAGACCAGGAGAGTCGCTGCATGCGATGTCGTGCTGTCAGTAAAGGCACTCGAGTTGGTCTTCTACTGTCATACCCCAAGGAAGACAAATTTCGCCTCACAGTTCTATCGGACACGTCCCTCGTACGTCCCACATTGATTCCTGCAGTTATTTGAAGAAGTGTTGCGTGTCTATTAACATTGGCCATTCAACACAGACGCCGGCGGTCTCTGTCGTTAAGTGCAGGTGGTGGCCCACTGCGCTGTCCATGATGCCAGAAATTTCATACTCTCGGCACACTCTTGATACTGTGGATCTCGGAATGTCGAATTTACTAACGATATCCGCAATGGAATGACCCATGCGTCTAGCTCCAACTAACATTCCACATTCAAAGTCTGTTAATTCTCGTCGTACCATAATAATTCACGAAACACCTGTTCACATAAATAACTTGAACACTAATGAAAGCTCTGGAAAACGAACTGCGCATTTATACTTTTTCGCTGCGATACTACTGCCATCTGTATATTTGCATATTGCTATCCCATGTCTTTTGTCACTTCAGTGCATAGTGGGAACTGTTTCAAATTATCTGTTTTCAGAATGAAATTGTTTAAAATTTTACCTTGAAATTGGTATCGAAAATCAAGAGAAAAAAAATTAAATGCTTAGCTATATTTATCATACAGTTTTTTGCTGTTTGTGAAACAGTTCTTCATCGATATAAACAATATTGGTTTTTAAGAAACGCTTTAGTCTGTTTTCTTATTAAAAAATGTTATACCCTCCAGAATAACGTTCTGGACCTAGGGCAAGACCAAAGAAGTCTAAAATTCTAAGATTTCTAAAGCATGGTAAAGTCTTGTGTTTTTAGCTTATTGAAGAATCCTAAATCTTTTGGACTTTATTTTAATCGCTTGAAATCAAATTCAGACTAAGCCACAGTACTAATAATAAAATTCCATGTCAAATTGTATTTGTTTTTAACGTCTTTGAAGATGTTAAATTAATGTGGATATATAAAAATTTATAAGTAGTAAAATGTTTTGAATTCAAAATTTAATACGCACCTGTAATAAAGGTCCTTATAAATAAGGTACCAGATTTTTTCCATTCAGCTACTTCAAACCGGTATTAACCATGATAACTAGTGTTTGAGAACTCAGACAAGTCCTTTTGATGAATTTGATTCAAAATTGGATTTTTAAAAATTCTACAAATTTGATGCAAAGATAAAATGCCGAATTCCATCCATCCAGCTCAAGTATTTTATGATTGAACATGTTAATAGACAGACAAGCAAATATAAGTCCAAAAAATATTTTTTCCTGACTCGAGAATTTCTAAAACGAAGAGATGAATCAAATTTCAGCTCCAATATTTTAGTAATTATTGACTTTCGCTTTATATATTTAATATACAAGAAAGTAAATAAAAGTTTAAATTATAGACGAAAAAGTGGCTGGATGTTACAGGAAAATCTTTTTTACCGCTATATTGCGTAGATTATGTTAAGTAGTTAGTTGAAAGCAACTATTAATAATTAATAAGTAGTTCTATCAAAAGATCGTTATTACCGATATATTTTGGAAACTGTTGAATGTTTGATAAAATATAATGAATATACTGCAACTTGATTTTACAATTATGTTATAATTTTTTCAATATATTTATAGGTTTTTTGAGAAGCGCATACAAAGAGTAAGAATGCAATTAAAGTAGTAAACAATCGGTTATAATTTACAATAAATATACATTGCTATATCACAAGTGAGCAATAATTAAAACACAGAAAAAAAAAGCATCAACGACAATAATGTCGATTTTTTCAAAGCGAGACAAATTAAATGAAATCAAACGATAAATTAATAGCGCCAACTGAAGATGACGTCACTTCATAGAAGTTCTGAACTTAGAATGTAATGTTTTCCAAATTATGGTAATAATACGGCGTGAATCCTTGCCTCTACAGTCATGGAGAGATCCAATATGCCGATTCCTCAGTCTGGCAGATCAATTAACTCATCAGTTAATACCATAAAGTCAATAGAAACTGTGACTGAATTGGTGAACAGAGCACTCGATTGATCTTCAGCTTGATTGAATAAATATTATGAACCAATAATTCACTTGCTTATTGTTCCATCGGTAGTAACATTTACAACAAGAAAACAAAAAAAAATTATCTATTTTAATTCCTGTGGAAAATGATCTTTTTTATATAAAATAAAACTTTTTCTCCTAAACATATGAATTTATTTTTAAAGATTTTCAACATTTTCCAGTTTTTGAAAGTTTAAATTTTAAAAGTGATGATTTTTTTTATGGGAGCGATATTTTTTTTCATACTCTGTCAGGTAATAGAAAAATTTTATATAATATAAAATGTAATATAATACTTTTTCCAAATATTATACTTATCTAAATATGAATTGAATAAAAACTAAAATAATTCTAAACAGCAAAAAGATATTTAAATAAATATTTCAATTTTTAAAACTGTGATAGAATTAATGATAATAATTTTGACAGAGTAAAGATTAATAAAAATTTATTTGATAAGTAACAATTACAGTATGATACGAGTTATAATTTAGTTTTAATTATATTTCCAAATGCAATATTAGCTGAAATTTATTTTTCTAATTTCTGCGGAGTTTAATTGCTTATGCAATTTTTTTGAAATAACGAAATTTTTTTTCATATATTATATATTACTTAATAGCAATTTTTATTAACTTAAAATAATTTTAATTAAAATATGAATTAATTTTAACTATCAAACACTATATATACATTAAAAAGTTATATTCTTACATTTGTATTTGATAACCAACTGATTCTATAAGAATGAGGGTCGCAAAAGATTTTAATGAGATCCATCACTTGGTTTTCTTAATCTGCCTCAGCAAAATATTTTTTTAAAAAAAAGTTCAATAAAACAAAACAGCAAGTTCTGAAGATAATGTTATGTCATAGAAGAGTTACAATATATTTTTTAGAATATTTTGCGTTCCAACAATTTTGTCATCGCTCTTAAAATGAACTTTAATTTAAAACGGAAATAAATAAACTTTATATGTACTTGTAAAAATATTTTTTAAAGAAAATAGAGTATTGAAAACAGAATCTTTCAGTACTAAAGTCTTATGTGTGCTACAAAATGATTTTATTACTATCTTAACAGATCAGTATGTAATTATTTCTCTAGTTTAATATAATTTTTCTGTTTTAATTTCAAAAGAACTTAAATATTGAAACAACTAATATTTTATTACACTTCAATAAATGAATTTACATCTGGAAGATTATAAATTTTATCTAGTTCTTTCAACCGAAGAATGATATTCTATAAAGAACTCTTGAAATACAATCTTAAAAAAAGAATCACGTTTCAATTTCCTCCAACCAATTGTGACCGAGTTATTAAATTCTGCCAATTTTATTTAGATAACTATATTTAATTGTATTATTTTAGATGTTAAGCATTTATAAAAATACAGATTGTAATTGATATATTTTTATCGCTATGATCAAAAGAGGATTTTTGAAATCGCGCGTTTTTATAACATGTTATACTCCGGTTCTATAAAAATACCCGATTTTTAAACCATTATCAATTCAATTCGAACAAATCAATTTCTATCTCAATTAAAAAAAATCTTAAAATATTTTATATAATGTGACTCATAAAATCAAGGGTACATATAACATTTTAAAGTTATGTATTTCAGACCCCACTGAAAAGAACGTTTAAATCAATTAATAAATGAACAAATGAATGTTACAGTAATTCCTAGACACACGAAACGAAAAATTTGTTATTTAAAACTTATTTAGCATTGAGGAATGCATTTAAGAACATAAAATCCCGATGAAATTACTTTGTCATATTTTAGTGTTCAATTTTCAACAGTTAAACTAGTTATAGAATTGCTAGAGAGGCTTTAAGGCTTATAATTGGTTTTCAATTTGTGTTCTTTTTGTAAGTTCAATAAATTAATGAACATTTACTTGCCTTTTATGCCTTTGTGTGACATAATTACGGATTTTAACATCTTCAATAACAGTCTGAAGAGTTTTCTCACATGACATTTCCTATCTTCTAGGTTATGAAAATCTAAAGAAGGCTACATTTTTATAAGCGTCCAAATTTTGGGAAAATGTTTATCTATTTTTGGATTCAATTTTCATTAGCGGAACGTAGTGTTTGCAGTTCCTTTTCTTCCGTAATCTTCCTGTCATTGGATTTTTAACTTTCTTTAAATATTTTCAATCAAAAATTAACTTTAATAATTAAATTAAATAATAAAAAAACCTTTACATTACTACAAAAAAGGACAATAGGCAACAACTGGAACGAAAATACTACATTTTTACTTCGTTCACATAGATGTTTGACAACACAGTGTTTTCGTTCAGTGTAATTCTTTTGCAAAGTTTATGACCAACAATTGGACGTATGGCAAAAATATATTTATTAAATAAATTGTAATAATTTAAATATATTTATTAAATAAATTTTCTCCCTAAAAATTGCATTATCAGAACCTAATACAATAAAAATATTAGAATTGGTATTAAACTTGTATTGATTATTATCTTTTTTTAAAAAAATTTCTTTTATAAAAAAAAACACGAAGTAAATATTTATAAACATTGTCAGCTTTTAAATCCAAAATCCCTCCCTCCCTTCGATACTGTTCTTGGCAAATTATTTATGTAATCTTATCTGTGACGCAAATACAACTGACAGAAATCTCTTTTTTTCGCTCGCTTTTTCTAAAGTTAGGGATCATGTTGCCTATGAGTGATATTGAGAGAGTCTAATAATGTGTCTAGGAAATGTAATTCCAACACTTAACCCTTTGAACTTCGATGGTGCCTCTAACTCACATTAAAAGTTGTGCATCATTTTGACGTTTTATTTATTTATTTTTCAATTGTTAAAAACACCTACATAATAGTTACGAGATTTAGATTCATTTTTCAAAGAAATTCGACTTAAAAGAATTATGTACATTTGTTTTCATAGCAATAAACAAATCTTTGTATTAGGAGAATAATTTTGCATTCATTTATTTTTGGGAGTGCAAAGGGTTAAATATGCATCCATGAACTTTTTAACATTTTTCTTGGAATGTATTTTTATTTCAACCGCGTTTTAGGAGTACAGCAGTGCATTAAATTTTACCAAAACTTTCCCGCATACTTTTAAATAAAGTTACAATCCATCCCATGTGTACGAGAATTTCCAAATGTTCTTTGAGTTCCAAACCCGAATTTCACATTGCAAATGGAATCGTACAGAATAAATTTAAGAGATAAGTTCCAAAAACAAGGCTATAGAGAATATATTAAATACAATGGGAACAAAATTCCATTTTTTAATTGTTCTTTTAATAAAATTATCCTCAGATGGTTAAAAATGTGTGTTTGACTACACTTATAGCACATTAATACCGAAAAAGAAAAGCGGTCATAGATAATAAATTTTCGGAATAAAGTTTCGTAAAGTTGCACTCATGGAAAAAAAAGTTAAAATTGGAAATTAATGTGCTGAAACTCTTTTCTATTGGTCGAAGTAATGCTGTCCTCTTTCTTGATGTAGTTTTAAATATTGGATCAATTTTTATACTTTATTTTTTATATATATTTCACCAGAAATTTGCATTTCAGCAATAATTTTAAATCTGAGCTTTTTTTAATTGTATCTGTCTTTAGCAAAAAGTCTGTAATCAGAGTTCTCTTCGGCTTATATTCATGTTCAACACTCACTACATTATTATTATAATTGAAGATTCGTTGTTAAAATTCACCAATTCGGAGATCGGTGGAGGCGGATCAATGAAATCGAAGCGATATAGATAAGAGATAATCATCTCATGCGATCTGTGCCAACGGACAAAAATAAAATTCCATTTGGAGTGACAAGTAAACAAAAACAACATTATGTAAACACAATGGTTTGTCAAATATTTTCAATTTCATAATCCATTTTTAAAACTTTTTTACAATTTACATCGTGTAATAATCTGGTGTAATTCAGCAGATATGAAACATAACAGCTTCTTTCAGATCAGATTTCGCTTGGCCTCCATCATCAAACACAGAGTCTTAAAAAACAGCGAAACAAAAATTACATGGTATTTTTTCAAGCAATCTTAGTAGTCATATTCGAAAATAAAGTTTTATTAAGAAATCATGTTAAATACGATTTAACAAAGTTTTAACTAAATGTATAAAGTGAGAGGTTGAACAGCACAGATAAAGTAATTTACTTGGAGGTAAATCTTTATTGTCAGAGTTCAATTTTGTCAGTATTCGTAATTATATTTTAAGACTCGCATGAGCTTCTTCAATTTTTTTCAGCAATAATAATAAAAAAAGTCTAGGAAAATTATTTTAGACAGTTTCGCAACACCATCTGTTACCAAAAATTGTAACTATTACCGAGCCATAGTAATCGACAATAGAACCTTCTGAGTAGGATAATTTAACTATTATATTCCTTTAAAGAACTATAGCAAATGAGAATAAAGTTTGAAATTTTGTCCTCATATATATTTCCCATTTGTTTTTGAATACATTATCTTCTTTCTGTATATTTGTGCTTATAATATTTAATAACCTAAAATAATCTACAAAAGTGCAATCTGTTCAAGATATCGCATAGATTTTAGCAATCCTCAACCTTATAAAAAATTTAATATCGTATTGATAATAAGGTTAGCATAATAGTTTTTAGTAGTGCATAGTTTGGACGAAAAGGTTTCATTTGTGGCATCGTACATGTTTTACTTATTTTGCCTTGTTAATCCAAAACAAATTGATTATTAAGATGGCATGCTAAATGAGCCCGTTTAATTTATAGAAATTATTGAACTTTAAATTTAGAACAATAAAAATATAAAAATTTAAATGATAATAAAGAATCGTATTGCCAAGTCGGAGGGTGAAAGTAGACTTCAAAAAATATCTATGTATTTCGTAACCAATATCATATTTGTAGGAGCTATGAAGATAGAAAATAGAGAAAATGAATGCAATTGAGGAGTTTCCAAAAATTTCAAAATGCAAATGCAGTCAACATTTCGAGGATTGAAACCTACTTATTAGTCCACTATTTCTAATCGTAGCAGATAACGAAAAACATTAGAATAAAAGTTGTTCATCATGATGAAAAAAATGAAAAGAATAATTTGAATGATTTTTCTATTTTTTATTTGTAAGCAAACTATGGACATTTTCATTTATCTTTCCTTTTAAGTTGGATGTATAATCTAGCTAAGTTTCTAACTAACTTTGTTTCATGCTGATCGCTAATTCAAACGCAGTTTAAATTGCTTTTTAATGACGTTCACAACATAAATAACGCAACATAATTTTTAAACGAAAGGTAGTTTTAAATAATTGGAAACCATTATCAGTAAAACTCTATAGAAATATTTTATGTCCCTTTTAATGTCCTCTATTTCTTTAGATACAAAATACATATAATTTTAAAAAAATTTTAAGAACTTTTTTTTTTCATTTTCCTTCTAGAAATAACTGAAAATTATCGTGTTCAAGATATCTTTTAATTTTAACCATAACTGTCTCAAGGGATCTTTTACACATCTTCAGATATTTATTTTGCTGTGAAGGTTGAAACATGCGGAAATGGCAGTTTGGAAGTGATTAATACTAGGTCGGTGAAAGGCATGCCCTCTTAAAACTATTCTAATTAGGCTAAAATTATATACATTGAAGGTGTTGCAATTAATCTTGTGTGATGGGTTCCTATGATAGACAGAATGAATTTATGTTGCTTCCGTGCCTGAAATCATGTTTTGTTTAATGATATAATTACGCGCGAAATGATTTTAATACGAGTGAACACGACTAATGCTTTAAAGAATTAAAAATGTGATGTGGCATTAGTGTTTCTTCGTTTCTTGATATGGTATAAATTATGGATAAATACTGGAAAGTAATGGAAATAATATAAGCACATTTTATTAATGTTTGACGAAAACAGGGTTGCAATTAGTTTATTATTATTTAAGAAATAAAGTACAAATTAGTGGCAACAAATGACTGCTTAAAAATTGAAAAGAGTGCAGTGAAAAATTATAATATGTGTTTTCCTATTTGAATAATATTTTGTTTTATAATCAATGTCTGCAGCTGAACTTGATTAGATTAAAGACCAATAGGATTATTATTATCAGCTTTCTATAGTTTCAATGAAAAGAAACTAAAACGACGAGGTTTATGCCTTACAAAAGCATGATTGCTGTTTATTGTTATTAGAGAAAGAATACACAAGGCAGTGACAACAGATGTTTAAAAATTTAAGCAAAAACTGAAGTGAAGAATTGTGATAATCGGTTTGATGTTTTTTTGTTTGAATAATATTTATATTTTTAAACAATACTTCTTTTAAATTAAATAGCTATTCAAATAAGAAATCAAACATGATTATTACTATTATAAATCGTCCATATTTTCAAAAAAAATGAATGAAATATGTGAATTGCAAAAGCATGACAGTAGTTGCTTATTTTTTTATTAGTGAAAGAATGTATAAAGAGTTGCAACAGATGATTGTTTAAAAATTTAAACAAAAAAAATTGTTGGGAAACAGTGAGGAATTATATGTAAGTTTATGCTTTAGTATTTGCATAATATTTTGGGTTTTATACAGCATCTATATTTGAATTAAATGGGCAACTAGAAAAGAAGCTAACATGATTACTTTATTAAAAATCTTCCATAGTTTCAATGAAATAAAAGGATGAGGTTGATGCATAACAATAAACAAACCACAATCATGCTTTTATTATTATAAAAAGAATGTTCATTGGCAATAGACAGATATTTTAAAATTTAAACAAAAAAAGTGTGGTGGAGAAATATATATAAGTTTACGTTTTATTGTTTGAATAATATTATGTATTTTCAAAAAATGTCTGCAACAGAAGTTAATACTAACTACATAAGAAAATAATAGGATTGCTGTTATAACCCTTCTATAATTTCAAAGAAAATGATGAAGTTTCAGTATTAGAAAAAAAAAGATTACTTGATCAATGTTGGGATAAAAAGTATATGTACAAAATTAGAGAGATTGCATATGTTAGCACAACAGCTTCATAAATTTGTGCACACGATAAATCAATAAATAAATTTCAAGCAAAAGTTATATGCAATTTGAAGTCTTAAGAACCTCATTATGACGGTTTAATACTTTCCAGAGGGAAGCCGAACCAATATCCTTCGTCATTCGCCTTCTAGATTGTGTCATTATCTTGGAATATGAAAAAGAATATTTTCATTAAAGCTGCAGAAACTTCGCTCTTGTTCTTCATTATTAAATTGATCTACATTACGCTAGTTCAATGAAATGAATATTCCAATAAATCAAATAGCCTCTTTCAAGTTTCGTGAAATGCTGAATGTAAATATCTTTTTCAGAAACCTTGTACTGAAGTTATGTAGGGAAACGTAAATACTGTTGCTAAAAATGCATGCCTACTTTATTAAAATGCATCCAAAAATATGCAATATACGAAGAATGTTTAAAATTTTACTTATGTGGGAATCTAATTTAATCTTCCAAAATATAAAAGTCTCTAAATAGCGGGATTTCAGTGGCGAGATGTCTAGGGTTTTTCATTTATTTATTTTAATATTTACAGGTTCAGTTTTGAAAACTAAGATTAAAATAATGCTGACCGATGATGAAGAGAATTCTTTAAAAATAGTACGTTATATGACTGAAATACATCTCACCAAATGGAAGGAGCACAAAAACGTCTTTATCGAACGGTGGTTAGTAGGTCTCTGCCTGAATATTAATCGTGATAGTGTTTTCAAAACCTCGAAAGATGGTCTTGTTCTGGAATGCTGTATTAATTAAAATCATCATATTCAAGGAAATAATCTAACCTTTTACGATTCTCACTTTGAATTACGTCTACAATCAGATGTTGATAAAAGCACAAATGAGGGTTAAACAAAATAGCTCCACGGGATATCCTGCAATCTATAGAGTTTTTGTGGTCAAAATACCACATTTTAAAAAGTTAGGTTAATTAAAACCCAATTAGTTTACTGATATTATAAAATATTGTTATATAATGTGAATCAAATTGCATTGCAATCAATTTTTATAAAAATGTGTCATTTTGCTCTGAAAATATTGAATATAACTACTTAAAAAATATAGAACACCGGAATCGCATTCTTAAATTACCAAACCTCACTAAGGTGTAAAAATTTCACCTATTGCCATCATATACGGAAAAAAAATCACAAATTAATCTCATGAGCAATCGAGCCTCAAATCGGATATTTTTGTATCCTGAAATCTAGGGACTGACTATTGGCAACTGGAGCTGGATAACATATTTTGATCAGACTGCATAAAAATTTTATAGAAAATTTATTTAACCATTTTTTGTAATCCGCACGATATTTTTACTTTTTAACCCCTTAAACTCTGTAGTCATGTATCATGCTAGCATCAAAATTTCACACCTCAAATTTATAATCAAACACACCTCAAATTATAATCAAAGAATATATATAATTTATAATTCAACATAAAAAATTGCATAAAATCCAAGTATCTAATCTTTCTATGGTTTACTAATTGAATCAGTTGAACAACAAGATCATCAAATCATCAGTATGGAAGGTATCTTCTAATTTCATTAAAAACAAGTAATATAATTTTTTTTAAATCAGTTCCTATTTTGGATATTAGGAAGAATTTAGGAAGTTAGGAAAAATGTTATTTATTATTAAATAACTACGGTTTTTATTCTCGTGTTCCACTTTACAACGGAAGGAGGGGTACAGAAGTTACTGAGGGTATGGACTCCTGAGTGCCTGAATATCGATCACCTCTGTCCCAGAAGTCCCAGAGGCATAACTCCCAACATGGAGCACTTTGCCACCAGGTTCGAACTCGCAGCAGAAGGGAATCCAACGCCCTACCAACTAGGCTATCCCCACCTAATATTTACAACTACTATAAAAAAAACTATTAAAAAGGCGAGGAACTCAGTTTTTAATTAATAAATAAAATATAAATGATTTAATATTTGAAAAAAAATGTTATTGACATCAAATGCCATCCACTGCAATTTTAAAAGATTTACTTGTTTATTGGACGAATAGAAAAGCATTTTATAAACGATTGAAAATTTGAACAAGCTATATAGTTTAGGGAGGGTGTGAATTAATAGCACGAATTGAAAAAACGCAGAAATTTCCACAAAAATCCTGTTTTTATCACCTGCTTAGTTTAAAAAATGTCGCAATTCGTATTCGTTTTCTAAAAAAATCATACCTTCAAGATTATTGCTTTAAAATTATCGTTAACTCATTATGACAATGTATTTTTTCGCCTTAGCTTGTTAACAATGTATTTTTTTGCCTTGACATTATTTTATACGTCAGTTTTCATAAAATGTGAAAGTGAAAATTAATGGGATAATCTAAGCAAGCACAAAAAAGCTCACTAAACAAATTTAACTTAACATAAATTAATAAGAGGCGTTCAAATTTTTCATTAATATCCTTATCTTTTGTGAATCGACTAATCCAATTTCTCCTTCAAAAATGTTACTACAAACGTTGTAAGATTCCTTGTTTGCTTTTTAATAAAGAATTCAGCAATTTATTGGCCTTGGATAGTACAAAATTATCTAATTTATGTTATTTCAATATATGGATAGATTAACTCTACTAGAAATTGTTTGTTAATTCGTGATTTCTAATTATATTTTTGATGAAAACGCAATATTTTTTTAAATCTCGGATAAATTTCCGTAATGAAGACAATAATTTTTTTATTGACAGGAAAAATATAATAAATAATAAAACTTAACTGAAAGGTTTAATAATATATTTAATTTAGCATGTTCAAATTACAATTTGTTGTAATAATATTTTAGTTAAGAATGCCTTAATAACAAATAGTTTTCTCCTCTGAAATTTATACTTATATTTTTGAATTTGTATTTTCGTATTTCCATGAATTGCTGTATCATTTAAATTATGACTTTTTTCGGCAGTTCTTGAAAATTTTGCGTATATTTACATTAGGTTCGAAGTTATCTTAATGTATATTAATAGAGTCAAAGGGGAAAAGTGCATAATTATTTAAATTCAACTTACCATCCTCGGGTAGAGGTGGCCGGGTAATAGAGTCTTGGCTTCAGATGGGAGGTTTCAGATATATGATTCCACAGGCCTCCCATGTAAGCGGTCTTTAATGGAATATTATATCTTGCTTTAATCCACTGGCGCTAAATATCCTCTAGATAATGTGGTGCGAAAATTTGGGGAGAGGGAGCTGAAACGGTGTCCTTAACATATTATATCGATTTAAAATTACCATATTTGCAATAAAACTGCCTAGTGTTGCTCTAAACTGGGATGTTAATACAGTTAGAATAAACAAATTATTCTCTAGTTTTAAAATTAGTATCTAATATAATGACCAACAGAGTCATCTTTCAGTGTAGATGTTAAGATGCTACATTTTTTGGAAGAGAAGGGAATGGGCCCTTCTCTTCCAAAAAATGTAGAAATATAGGCAAACTTCTTAAAAAATGGTAATCTAGATAATTCCATGTAGACGGAATATATGTTTATAAGGACATTTTTTTCCATTCTAGCGAGGGATGGAGGTTAGTAAGTGAACAGTGCTTTAAGAAATCAGATTTGTTTTTAATATATCAAATTTAAAATCAGATTTATGTTTTATGAATTATTCTTAAACCTTAAACTTAATATCTTTATATATTTCCCAGGTAATTTAGAAAATATATAAATCTTAAGTAATGGAAAAGGCGATCGGAGTTGATTGCTGCAGCAACGAATAATTCTTTCGAAGAACTCTTTCGGGGTTTAGGAACAGAACTTTAATTTTAGTAATTTAATTAATAAATGGACGGGCTTTCTTTTTTAATACCTTTCTTATAAATATTACAGTATCTAAGGTAATGAATATAATTTAAATTTAAAAAAAAATCTTTTCTTAATATAAAATGCCAGAAATAAGAAAAAAATGGTTTGTTCTGAAACCAAATTAAAGACAATTTGTTTTACAGACTATGAAATATCATAGGAGCTTATTTTATTGAGAATTATAATTCGTTTATTTAGAGTTGTGTGATACGTTTTGCAAATAGTTATTTCGAAATGCAATTAAAATATCTCAGAAAGCTTCGTTAAAATAATCGCAATTTTTATCTCAAGCAAATGTATAAAATTTCGCTATTTATTATTACAAAAATTAAGTCATTTTACTATGACAATATAATTAAAATTGTTGTATTCACATTTTA
>JAOUZG010049462.1:2908648-2944933 GCA_026289955.1 Argiope argentata
TTTTGTTATAGGAACTGAAGAATGAATATTAAGGAATTCATTATCTGCCATTTAGAATAATTGGGGCTTTAAACCGTTATGTGTTTCTTAATATTTCTTATGTCTGGCGAAATTATTGGAAATCCAGATTTTGAATTCTATAATAAAAGGTTGATTTTGATTGTTATGCAAAAATAGGAAAATATATCATTTGAAACCCAGAAGAACATTAAATAATTCAGAATATGTATAAGGTACACATTCAAGAAATTTTAAAGGCTTCCTGACATAACTGCTTGGCAACATTATTCTGAAAAGGAAAAGAATGCCTGACCTACCTGCATGGCAAACATCCAAATAATTACGTCGATTAAGTCGGAAAGTAACCCTGTTTCTCAATAACTTTGATAATTAATACACTTTTTATATTCATTTAATGGCAGCCAGTCACAACATTGCTTCAAAACCAAGACGTAAAATCAAAGGTAAATGCGAATGATTATTATTCTCTAGATTTTACTATCTACATTAGCTACTTACTAGTGTTACTACTAACTGCTTACTACATTAACTATCTAGATTTTACAATAAAAGGCCTAAAAGTTCCCTTTTTAAACGGACTTTTGCAAGGTCTTCAGCAACCTTTCATACTTGATTACTCGAAAAAGTAATGAATGATTTCTCATTATTTTTAAAATTTAGTAAGGAAAGAATTTTTTAAAAATGTATTAAAGTTTTACTAACATTCCATCATTTTATTAAGTGGAATCCCTCTTTGAGTTCCTATTATGAAATAATTCACCAATTTAAGTGAAAAACTGATAGTCATTGCATCGAATTATATTCCGAAAATTCTTCAAAACATAATTTTGAATCTTCAGAGAATTTATTAGAAGTTTTAAATATTCTTAAGTAAATAAAAAAATTAAAATATTTGAATATTTACTATTGTTATGAATAAAGTTGCTAACTGTTTTCATTATACCCTAAAATCTGTAGTAGAAGCAAAGAAATAATTTTTTATTTGAGAATGAGTGAGAAGTTTCTCGTCAAGCCTGGAACAAACGCGCTATTTCCAGGTTTGCCCAGCCCACTTCATTGGGACGCTATTTAAGACTCACACTTAAAGGCAGGTAGTTCGGTTGAGATTGGGCAACGATCGATGGGTTTGTGACGCGAGTGAGAGACCGTGTTTTCCCCAGCTGCTGCCGTACGAATTTATAACTTTGCATCTTCTTTTATGTTAGAATTACTGTTACAATTTACGAAACACTATGTCCTGTTTCTGAAAAGAAAGGAGATGATGAAAATGCAAACCAATTTTATATTTTTCTCTACTTTTTTTTCCAAAAATTAATTATGTGAGTTAAAATTTTTATTTCATCTTTAAAAAATGATAAAATTATTCTGGAAAAACTTATAAAGGCCTAATTTCTTTATAAGAAAAAATTAAAAATGTGAAATTTTATATTTCTTCTAAAAAAGCCTACTCATTTTAATGAAATTTAACTGAGGTTATTAACTTATTATCATGTGAGAACATGAAGTTGTTTCTGTTTTGAAGTTTTGATATCTCCGAAAAGATACTGACATAAAATATTTGTGCCGGCTTTTGCAAGTATTGCGTTATTAGTTATTGCGTATGCTTCTTTGAAAGCAGATGCGCTTTGAAAAAATTGCTCTGCGTTTACTTGTATTGCTTTAATATTAAATACGATTCTTTGACAGTAGATGCGTTTGTAAAAGGTTGACGTGGAATTATGATACTATAGCTGTTATTTTATTTTGAAATCGGTCGAGCTCCAAAACATTGCTTGCCACATAGAAAAAGTGAAATGAAAGTTTAGAACAATTATCATTAAATATCTATATATTATGTATATAATATACCTAGATATATTATAGAGAGATAGAAACCGATAGAAAAAATCTCGTGATTGTTTCTAACCAGTTTAAACTGTTATTTGACTTAAATTACTTAGTATAAATGATGACTTAAAATAATAATGTTCTCACATAACATGAAAATGACGATCGTATTTTTAATTTTCTTTATCCTTTTTTCTGTAAAAAATATATTTTCCAAAACTATTCCATTCTCAAATCTAATATTTAAGATATTTTTCGTTCTATTGATTCATATTTGAGAAGGGAAATACTGAATATTCGCTTTTTTCTTTACTAGTAATATGCATATTTATCATATCTATATAATTAATCTATCTACATTAAGAATTTTTAAAGTAATCCTTAAGAATAAATCAGTTTTTTAATGACAATAATAAAAAGGGCATTTTTAATAACCCTTCGTTAAGATTTGTTACAGAGATCATTTCTAATTATTGATAAAAAAGTAACTGCCCTATACGCATAAAAAGAGCCGACACCTTAATATTTTTCTTTCGGTGACAATATAAAGACCCAGGATCAAGGAAAACAATTAAGACATTTTAAGCTAGTATCAAAAATAGCCGTCCAATCATATCAAATTAATTTCTCTTTTTCTGTCGCGAAAAAAGGGAACTTTGCTGTATTAACACACGTAGACGATATTTCATAAAACGATAAATCAAAGTATATATTTATAAAGAACAGACGATGGCGAAGCGAATATGAAGAGATAGAAAATAGATCACCTGTTATTATGATGAGTGTAAATGGTAGAACATTGATTAAATATATCAATAAAAACTATTACTTTTGTCCTTTTTATTGTAGTTATCAAATTTAACAATATACGTTGAAAATATAATTTCTCAGAATCAACTTTCCGTAGAAAAGGACCTCTTATTTCTTGATTTTATTAGTCATTGTTTTATTTTTAAATGAAATGGCCAACTTTTACGGGCGATTTTCCTTTTAGTATAAAAACATAAATTTTACAACATAAATGGATGAGGTAACTGGTAAACAAATTAAACTACATTATATTATTTTGAGGCATGAGGAAATGATCCTGGGGAAAAAAAACTTAACATAATTGCATATTCTATGTCTTTTGTAGCAAAAGTACATTGCATATTTATTAGGATTTTGGCTGAGATATTTTTTTTCTTTATTTGATATATTTTCCTCCGTTTGGTTTCTAATTGAACCAATTTGTAACTATGCGATAAGTCACATGATAAATCCCTTTTTTTAATCGTTGACTAGGTATCTTGAGCGCCAATTAAATATTGATGCTGTCTGTACCTATATTACATGATATGTAATATCTAATATGATAACGTAATTTAGGCATTAAACAACGCATAGAGCTATGAGCTCATTTAGTTGTGACGCCAAGTGAATGCACTGAATAAATTTATTACATAATTTGCTACTCATTTAGGAAAAACACAAAATTGTTATCAGGACTCTAGTTTCTAGTGAAAAAAATTAAAAAAAAATATTAAAAATCAATTCAATTCTGGTTTCTTAATAATCGGTAAATTTATTCCTTGAAAAGTACAAATTTATTGATTTTTCGATTGATTGATTCGTTTCAAATAATTTAAAAATGATAAAAAATGTAAAAATTAAAAACAAAACCAAAGTGAAATAACCGATTTTACAATTTTTTTTGAGTTCCCTCTAAAGCACATATATTTTATAATAGAAATTACTGAGCAGTATAAATTTAATATTACAATATCATTAATATTACTCATCATTATACAATATCATGCTACATGAACTTTAGAATTAAATTTAAACTGTTATATTGGTTTTCTAACATAAAAACAATTATTTTTCCACTTTATTGGTAGTATTTGATAAAGTCTAAATTCTTAATATAAGCATAAATTCTTAATAAAGCTAAATTTTTTAATATAAGCATAAATTTCATTTGATGTCAAATGATACCGAATATGCAATCATTTTTACAATGTATCTTTAAAATAAATCTTATATAATTATCCTAATAATTCCTTTTATCATATAAGATAAATTCTAAATTTTTAGTATTAATAAATGTTTATTTATGTCTAAATTTGTCTTTTCGCTTTTATTTTTTTAATTAGCGCTTTTTAAAAAATTAGACTTGGAGTATATTTACAGCCCTTTATTCACAGATTGAGTGAATTTACTTATACTATGTTAATTAAGTTGGATGTTGAAAGACATGTGATTCTGAGAGTGATAAAAAGTAAAAGAAAAACAAAAATTATACTTTTCTGATTAAAAATATTTCATCTTGATTAATCAAATAATGCACATATAAGTAATATCTAATTACATTATTACTTATAAAATGCAAAAAAAATATTTCTTTTTTCGTATCAATTTTGTAAAAATGTCTGCAGTACAAACAGAAAGCATAAAAAAGAATTTATGCAACTTATGATTTATTTACTATTTGAATAATAAGTAGTCATTTTTGCTGTGCCTTGACTTTTTCAGAATATTCAGTAAGATTTTTTATATTAAAAAACTTATTCTGTACAAAATTACTCCCAAATCTAATTTATGTCTGAATTAATTATGTCCAAATTAATCCATTAATTTTGTTATTTACTAATTTATGTCCAAATTAATCCATTAATTTTGTTATATACTAATTTATGTCCAAATCTAAATTATATATATATATAATCATGTCAGAACATGACGCTGTTTTTGGGATGAGGGTATTGGAGTCAACAGATCTCTATAGGAGAAAAAAAAATATTCTATTATCTGCCAGATCATCTTAAAAAATCAGCTTTTAATAACGCGTTGCCATTAGATTTACAAAAACTCTGAATGCACGACAAAAAAGGCATTTTGAGCGCGTGATAATATGAAAGTAAATAAAGAGGAAATGGGATATTCTTTTAAGCAATAAATGCGAGACAAAGTTTTTTGAATCGTTTGAAATACTAAAGTGACTCATTCAATGAAACCATTAATATGAATAAAAGTATAATTTAACTTGCACGAGCACGTAGTGCTTAGTCTTTCAAGAAATTATGTTCCGACATGATACATTGGAATATGCATAGGAGATATCATTTGAATCTTTATTAAACTTATTTTACTAAAAGAGCTTCTTACTAAATTAAACATAGCAAATATGCCTCTAAGTGAAATTTGGAGGAATTCCATTTATTAATTGGTAAAATAAATCTATTTAAAATAGTTATTGGCACATAATGACGTAATTTAATCTTATTAAATATGTATGATTAAAATGAAAAAAAAGACATATTTACAGCTTGTATAAAAAAATGAAATTTTCGTTATCTAATTTGAATTTAAATTTTTTATTTATTATTCGAAATAATTATTTAACAATTATTATTAACTTTTTTATAATTATTATTCAAAAGGAAAATATTGGTTTAATTAAGGTGAAACTATTTATAATGAAAATTGATTCTATGAATACACCTAAATTAAGCCATTCCCTCGAATTTAAAGTACAACTTTTAAATTAAATCAATAGGAAACTATTTGGCAATTCGAAAACGCAGTAAGTGGTTCTCTTAATTATTTTGAGACATTTAATTACATTATTGCGACTGGGAAAGAAGAATTTCCGTTCCGTATTGTGCAATCGGAAGTTATAGTATATTATTCAGAATTAAGTTCATATTAAGTTCCCAACTCTCTTGAATTATAATGCATTTAGTAGCAATTATTTAGAATTCATTTACTAGTATTATTCATTAGATTCGAAGAGTGTGACAAGCACTCTTCTCTGAAAGATTGAAATTCAATGGAAGAAAATATTCAATACTGTTGAACCTAATTTAATTAAAAAATATTTTGGAACGCTTGAATGAGTTTCTAGGGCATTAAAATGGGGAAATAATAGAAAAATTTATTGCTGCTAAATATTCTCGGAAAGAATGAAAATTTCTTACTATTACTTACTGAAATCGAAAATAACTTGTTTGAAATCGATTTGTTAGAGTAATATGTTGAAGCATTATATATGTCGTATTTTTTCCCCTCAATATATCTTTCAAGATTTTTTTTATATTTTTTTATTTCTTTAAATTGTTATTTTTTTCTTTTTTACACATTTTTTTTAAATAATGCAATTTTAATTGAGTAGATTCTTATAAAATTAAGATTTAGAATGCTTTATTTATATCAAAGAATAATATGAATTTAATAATTTAAAAGAATGCCATGAAAGAGAATTAGCATATAAACATAAAATTTGGAAACTGCAATTAAATGACAATTATTAAAGAAAATTATATTTTAAATTGAAATTAACCAAGTTGAAAACGATTTGTTAAATTCAAAAACGATTCTTTCCTAAATAAATAACAATTTTTAGGACTTGGCACAAAATGCTTTAAGGAATTGATTATACAGCTAAATGAATATAAAACAATAAATTAAAATTTTTATACTATCATAGCTTTTTGGACTTCATGAGTAAAATTAACATTTTAATAAATCAAATAGTATTCAGAAAGTCACATTTTGATGTAAACAAGCAAACGTTTTCTCACCTGATAATATAAACATTGGGGTCTTAAAATGAAAGATTTATGTAGTATTTTTTAATTATTTCTTTAAATAAACCCATAAAAATTGTGGAAGTAGGTAAGACGTTGCGATCTCACTAATAACAATTTTTTAAGATAAAATATTGGCATTTATTATTGAAACATTATTCATTTGTTTCTTGTACTTATTTTTAATTTTCAAAACAGTGAAAAATAACCCTCTACATGAATTTTTTTGAAATAAATTTCATCTCAGTTTATGCTTTCAAAGGCTGTCATAAATCTAGGAAAGAAAGTGATAGTATAAGTTGTTGTATTACCACAAAGTAATACGCTATTGCGCTACCAGCGCATCTATAAACTGTGCTTACTGATAATAGCTCTAAGAAACTCGAAAGACCTTTAAAAAGTCAGATGAAAGTTTAAGAAAAAATAAGCAGACATTTAATTGCATCCATTAAGTTTATTCTTCAGAAAACAAAATCAAAAAACAAATCTATATACATTACACGTTCAAAAACAAAACAGTAATTAGGTTACAGTTAACAATAATATCAATCATTATGTACAGTTAACAAAATCAACATCAAATAAAAGACTGGTAGACACGACATAAGTGGCTTTGTTTTTGTCGACACTTTTTATAAATGACTTTGTTTTTGTTGACACTTATTTTTAATTTCAAGATGAAGTACGTTGATCATCAAATCTATTTTATTTTAAATGATTGCAAAGAGTGATGAGCTGTTATATAAACCTTGACCATAATATAATCAAAATGTAATCCAAAGGGAGAACCTTTTCAAACTTTCCTCAGGTATCCCATAATTGTGATTTTTCTCCCTTCCCTTGAGAAAAAAAAATAAAATTTGGATATTTGGAATATCCCTGTACATTTCAACTACTAAGATTTTTATTTTCACATTCTAACAAGGAAACGTTTTATATTCCTATTTTAAGGAAGAAAAGTATCATTTTGAACATAATTTTTTAAATAGATCGAAACTACAGTTTAAAAAATAAACAAAATTTTAGTTAAAACACCCCATTATTTAATTTCTCTTAGTTATTCTGTTTTTGAGTAATCGCTTGTGCATATACATGTTAATTTAGAGACATACAGATGGAAAACCAGATGAGAAATTTAGCCCAAATTTTGAAATCAATATCTACTCTATAATTTAAGAGGTGAATCAAATTTTATCCATCAAGCTCTTCCAGTTACGTTTTAATTGTGTTCACTTGCACACGAATAAACATGAACTCCTTGTGAACGGGTTTCTTTCCAAATTTGATAAAAATCTTCACATTTCGTCAGATGACAGACTACTTGCCACAATCCCTTTATCTAGCTTAAAGTGTTTGAATTATCGCGTCCACAAACAAATGTAAATTCAAACATGTGCGTTTTGGATAAGTTTGGATATTTGGAATATCCAAATTTATCCAAAAAATGGATGGAAATGTGGAAATTTATCAAAACCATTCTAGAGTTAAATTTTTGAAGGGAAATTCCTTTATTTGTGTTTGTTTAGTATACGAGAAAGAACACAAATAAATAGAAATGTTGAGGAAAAAAAATAAAAAAATCTTCGGTACGTGGACTCATTTAACATGATGATAGGGATTAATGTAGAGGTCTTGGTGATGAATAATTAATCACAATTTCATTAATCATTTTTCTCTGACTGTTTTGTAAGAATATTAAATCGCTTTAAAACCATTTACACCCGATTTGATGGAATACTATAAAATGAATCTGCACTATTTGAAAGGTTCAATCTATATTGTTTACCATTAAACAAAGTTTTTAATATGGGAAAACATTTTTAAATAAAAAAAAAAACTGCAGTAAAATTGTTCGATTAAGTTTTCAAATTTTTTTATGTTACTAAAACTTTAACATGAATTTAAGTATTAAAAAAAGGAAATGGATTCTTAAGTATATCTTTAGATGCTTTAAAAGTATGTTATCTTACGAAAATTCACAAATAACAATTTTCTAAGAGAAATAGCGGCAGTTCTCTAAATATTTATCTCATTTCTGCCAGAAAATATCCTACAAATCTGCAGTTTAAGGCTTCGGCAGATGTGGTCAAAGAACTGGAGTGCCATTTTTTACAAAACATAAGAAATAAAATTTGAATATTTGGCGCATTAATGCACTTTTCAGTGCTAGTATTTTATGGTTGCGGGGAATAACGTCAAAAGAATTTATAGATTCGAAAAAATATGAGTCGTTATTTATGCAGATGCATGTTAAGCTAAAAAGCACTCTTCCAAATAAATTTTATTTAATGTCAAGATAAGGCTTGAGGTTTTGACATCATAATTCATATTCTGAAAATCCTAATATGAATTATATCATAAATCATATATATGTATTTTAAATTTATATGTGAGTGCGTAACATATAAATTGAAATATTAAAATTAATTAAATGCATAAGCAGATATTTCAAAATTAATTTTTGTTTTTCTGAAATATTTGCAGTTACTTAAAAGGAAAATAAGGAAATAATATTAATCCATTGATTCAATTATCGGATAATTTAATTTTGTAGGATGTTTGTGTTGGTTGTATGCGTTTATTCTTTACTGATAAGTTTTTTCTTTGCAGAATTTAAATGTGCGATTAGCTGAATTAAGTGCTGACAAATTTTCATGCGCTTAAATTATAGAATTATTTTAGCTGCTTTTCCGTTAATTGGAGGGCATAGAAAAATTGCCAAAAAATTGACAAAAATATACATTTAGCGATTTTTTGCTTTAAAATGGCTGTAAGAAATTTATTGGGATTCTACATTATTTGGCGATTTTTCTCTACCCTTTGGCTAAAGGAAAAGTATTTTATTATCCTTCTTTTATATTCCTTTTTATTTAATTTAACATTTTACGCTAGTAAAAATGGAATTTTATTATTCAATTTTAGTTGAAAAGGTTCCAAATTTTGTCTTGAGTGTTGTCCAGGAAATACACTAGATTATAGTATCAGTTAATTTTAAATATTATCTAACAACTAATTGATTAATATTACGAAATTTCGATTCCCTATGCGAGTGAGATTAAAAAAAATGACTTATTTAGCGATTTATTTTTTATAAGGAATTACAAATAAATAAATAAATGAAAAATGCCTTTAAATATAAGATTATTTTTAATACCAAACTCTACAAAATTCTAATTTTATTAATCTGTTTTTACACCAGAATTGATTTTTTTCTAAATATTATTTTTTAAATTTAATGCAATAAATTTTATATATTAATAATTTTCAGTTTATCCATTTTTTATAATTAAATCTTAAAGTATACATATAATAAAGTTAACAGCCAGGAAAATTCTAACCTTTAAAATGAACAGAATATTTCACTAAGACCAAGTTTCTACTGAACCATTTTCGTAGGAAAATTTAAGCTCTTAGAGGAAAATGTTTTAAAAAATTTACACTTTCTAAACAGCGAATAACTGCATTCTAGATTCAATCTTTAAACATATTTTCTTTTTTCTCTTTCTCTAGTTCCAAAACGCTCTATTAGTTGAGCAATTTATTTTTTATCTAGAGTTGCGGCAGGTGTTATCTTCATTTCGTTGGAACACACCCACACCCCCACACACAAAAAATAATAATAAAGGCATATTAAACTACCTTTTGGCTTTTTTTAGACAAAATCTGTTCTTTTTCTGAATCCGGCATATATTTTTTCATTTCCTATATTATTTTTTTTTTCCTTGGTTTTAAAATTCAGTTCACATTTCGATAGTTCAAATGCGTATCGTTTAAAAAGTTCTTGGTCTCACGAATACAAAATGATGCGTTAATTATTTAGTGTAAAAAGATTAGTTATGGAGGTTGACATTTTTTTTATGGAACTTCAAAATTTAGATTTGCAATTAAACTGGTAAAGTTTTTGATCATAAAGAATGGCTTTTTTAAAAGTAAATAATTTTTATTTTACATAAAATGTGATTACAAGAATTCTTTCTTTCTTTTCGTTAAGTTGTAAAGGAAGTGCAGTAGACACTGGTTGTAGTCTCTGCACCCACGCCAAAAAAACCTCTTCAATCAAAATATATTAAAAACAAGTAATGTGAAAAATTAAGTCAATTAATATTTAATCAAAAAAGGAAAATTTTATTTTAGTTTCTTTTTTATTAAATAATTACAATTAATATATATAATGTATCAAAAACTTAACCTTTTCCCCCCAAAATCAAGTTTGTGTGCGTTCAAATTAAGCAGAACAGAATCAATTGGCGTTGAAATTTCAATGCCAATTGAGGCAACGCAAATTTTTGAATTTTCTATGCCAGTTGGGGTAACGCAGTACAGATATTTTTCATTTTCTTTATTCTGAATTATTTTAATTCGAAATTGCTTCAAAATTAATCAGAAAAATCGATTAATCAATCGAATAATTTTAAATTTAAATGCATAAAACATTAAGAAAATAAATAGAATACAAACAGAGCGTTTAAAATTATGAACCGAGTACATGTTAACCTTATTAGTGTTGGGAAAAAACAAAGAAAATTCTTTATTTATTTGGCGTGGAGGAAATGAAGGTTTTCTGCAATGAAGTTAGTTTTTAATTAATTAATAAAACATTAAGGAACTAATATTTGAAAAAAAGTATTAACATCAAATTTCATCTTCTACAAGTTAAAAAAAAATATTTGAACTAGCGTGAATGAATAAAAAGTATTTTATTAGCTATTGAAAATTTGAACAAGATGTATTATATAGGAAGAGTGTGAACTAATAGCAGGATAATAAAATTCTATAAATATGCAAGAGCAGTAAAAAAATCAACTGACTCAACTTCATTCTTAGTATGAATGCATTTAATTAGAAATAGATGAAAGTTGGAACAACGGAAACCGTTGAAAATACACTAACGTATTAATTTTTTTAAATATTATCTTTAAAAGGTATAAAAACCATTGATTTATCAAGGATTCATTAGATTACGTTTTACGTCAATAATATTCAGCAAAAATTATAACTGATTTTCATAAGGGATAAATGGCTTCTAGAATTTCTTGGTTTGATGGTGATTTTTTCTGTTTATCGACAGTTACCTCTTGTAGTTGTATGATTCATTTTTTCCATTTTTCCGATTGGCCAAATAGTTCCCCCTGAAGTTGTCTGCCAGTTTACGTCAACGCTGATGCTCAATCTTCTTGGGAAAGATTTATTGATTTTTTCCGAATTATTCTCTTGATGGATCCGAATAAAATTCCATTTCGAACAGGAAAATCATCGACTTGGATTGGTACAAACGAATTATTCATGACCAGACCCGCAGATTTTCTGTGTAGTGAGATACTGGAAATATGTACATCTCTATTTTGACCAGTTCAACCAAATCATATTTCTAATCGCTATCGGTACAAGTAATGGGTATCATATATCAGTAGACTGAAGAGAAAATATAAAATTATGACCTTCATTTCCCTAAGAAACTAATATTGTATTTTGACTTTCTAAGCGTTTATAATAGATGCATAACATTTTTCATTGCTTACTCGATTGTGCACTTCCAAAAATATGATCAAAAGATACTTCATAACGTTATTACTGTAACTGCTAAGTATCCAGTATTTTTGGCTTACATGATCATCACATAAATTATGTTTGTTTTGAGGTTTCTGGATACAAAAATCATTGAATAAACTCATCGTTGAAAGGAATATCGACTTCTTAGTTAAGGATTTAAATGATAATAAATCTATTGCTGAGATTCAGTAATATTGGTATTATTTTTACGAGAAAATTATTTTAAAATTACGGTGAAAAAATTGGATTAAATTTAACGACAATATATTCGAATATCTTACATTATTTAAAATTATTATTATCCGGAATTGAATTTCTCATTAGTTGCAAAAAAGTATATTCATTTCTATAAAGAATGAAAACTCCTTAAAAATAACCAGTAATTCAAAATTTACTTAAATTTTTTGATTTTTGCATTTTTTAAAATAATTTTAATGACTTTTTGATCAGAGAGCATTCATTTATGAAATATATAGATATTAAACATTGAAAGAAAGAAAAGCATATTCGATAATATTCTTTTAAATTTTAAAATTTAAAATTCGAAATAATATTTAAATAAATCAATTCTAAGTCCTTAATAAAACTGATTTTGCCAGATGAAAAAAAAATTGACTCTAACGTGGTACAATAAGAAAAAACAAGAAATTCTAGATTTTTTACATCATAAAAAAACAATGTTAATAATTAAACCTGGACCGGCAGGGGCTTTTTAAAGAATGCACAAAATAAGTAAGCAAAAGATTGAAAACTCTGATTTTTATATTCTCACATTAATTCATCATATTATGAACTGATTTGTATATTACCTTATTATAATACAAACATTTTTATATCATTTAATTTTATTCTATAACCCTTAATATTTTCGTCCAAAACTTAAGTACCTTTGTCAGTTCAATATATATATTTTTTTAATTTTAAAGTATTTAAAGGCAATTAAAAACTCGAGCTCAAAATGAAATCAGGAAAATGTGTTTGAAACAATCTAGAAAAGTTCAATATTGAATAAAAAACGTGATGATTTTAATTTTTTTTATATTTGTCAATGATAGAAATTGTTCATATCTATATATAGTGTCTACTCAAAAAAAGTAGTGTAACAAAATACTTATAAAATAACAGATTCTAAAAGACGAAATAAGGACTTTTCCTTACACGACAGGTGGGCATGTGGCCTAGTGGTAAGGTCTCTCCTTATGAGCCTTAGGGTCTCAGATTCGAGACCTGATTTCACTGAAGAACAGTCATGTAAGGGGACCTTTAGCTCGTTAAATCCGTTAAGGCCAAACGTCCTCCGGCTGGAGTGGTGTAGTATAAAGAGAGGGGGGCAGCTCAGGTTGAGGCCTCGTCATCTGATTGAGGTTCAAAATTAGGAGATCTGTTCCATAAAAACCCTAGTGTGGCTTTACAACGGGTTAATTGTCACATTTGGGAAATATGAGTCACTGATTGGTCTTTATGACTTGATTAATTCAATAATTTTATGTGAATAACATTGTTTAGCCAAGATATTGTACCTAGTACTTACATGATACATCAAAATTCTAATAACTATATTAGCCTGTCAAATTCCTGCAAGAGTAGGAGTGACAGCACAGTTTTAGAAAACTATTTTAATTCCAGACAAATGAAATAGATTTCTTCCTGCCATTTTGGAAAAAAGAAAAAATTATGGTACGTGTTTAATGTCCTTCCTGGCGATTGTGGCATTATTTTATCGTTGTCGTTTTCATGACCAACATAAAATGCGATCATTTTGTACAATCAACTGCCATTTCGAATTATTCCTTCTGACTGTTTATGTTTATAATTATGTATTGAAATCGAAGTAATTATTTTTAGTACGCCATTTAATAAGCGTTTCTGTGTTTATGGGTTGGTATTTTGCGAGATATTTATTAATATAAGCACATACGGAGAATGAATTCAAACCTAAAGTATGATTTTATTCATTTTTAGATTTTACATTAAAACATAACACAGCAGATGCCGCTAATGGGATAATGGATGCATACACAGCAGATGCCGCTTAATGGATTTTAATTTGGGGACTTAAAAAATTTGATGCCATTCACGATTAATTATTATAACAGGCTTGGATGAAATTAGCTATATTTTATTCATAAGGAAAATAAAATAAAAATGCTTACACTTAAAATGAATTACATGAGAACTATATAATTAAGATGACGACTTCTAATACAATGGTATTAAACAATATATTGATCAATGTAAATGAATATTTTTGTGTAAATTCAAATAGTCTATTTAGACCCAAAGGATTCAGATGATATAAAGGGAAAGAAAGTATTAATTGCAATCCCATTAACTGATGTCCATTGGGAATAAAAATTATTAAAATAATGCTCTTTTTAAACTTTTGACTTTGGGGTAATGAAATCTGAAACATTCTTTTTAAATAATAATTCTGATGATAAAAATAAGCAAGTACTTTCTTCCATTTGCCTGTTCCCAGTCATTTATGATGTTTTAACAATTTTTGTTATAACATATGCGAATAAAAACAACCTTTTGAAATGCATACTACCAAGTTATCATTCCTAAACTAACTAAACAAATTACATAGAAAATATAAAGAGTTCTAAGAAATAAAGCTTTTAAATTTATCTAAATATTATTTATCTTAAATTCGTTTCATGCATGTTCGAGAATTTTTATTTAATTTTATTTGTTCATAAAGACGGAATTTTGTGAAAATCTTTTAAGTACTTTCCTAGAGCAATAGAATTCTAAAACTACATTATTTACATATTTTAAGAGCTTAATTACGTAATTTTGCCACGTTATAATCATTTTAAGAAAAAGAAATACACCCAAAAAATTACACTTGTCTCAGTGATTCTTTTTAGCGAGTTTAATTTAACGACATTGCTTATGTACCATTTATAGCGAAATCACTGCAAGAGCATAAAGAACACATTTATATAGTATTCAGAATCATTAACAGAGTGATGTTACAACATGTTTTGAACAAATTGGATTTCAAATTGGAGGTTATTCCGTGTTAAAAGTGCACACATCGAACATTTATAACTGAAAAATAAATTGGTTAATTTCCTTTTAAATTCCTGTACAATTTATTGTAATATGTGCAATAGTTTCTAAAAGGATTTTTTAAAAATTGTATTTATCCTTGGTACTTAAGCTGTATGTTATATAAAATATGTTTATTATGTTACATAAAATAGAATTATTTTGGAAATTGCAATTTTCGATAAAATATTTTTTTCATCGTGACTTTTTTCATTTTCTTTTTTATTATTCAAATAAGTTTCCTAAGATAATAATAAAATAAAATTCAATATTTCAAATCATTTGCATATATTTATACTTATTTGAATTTTATAATTCACTGATGGAATAAGCTTTTGAATTATTTTTTGAAGAGTGGAAAAGTCAGCAATGTAAAATAACTTCTTTATAATGCTTTTGGTTTAATCAATAGCGATGTAATATGTGCTAATTAGCGTTTTCCTCACATTCGACAAAAAAAAATAATAATAGTTTCAATTCGCCGCTTCAGTGACCATAAATTTTACTGCTGCACTACCTTCTACTATTTTTCATATTCTGTTTTTATCACAATACCACTAAAGGAGCTTTGTATCTTTTATTCCGGGGCCTGTTGGTCTCCTAATATCTTTCTATTGCAACGTTGAGGTAACTGAATTTTTTTCCTGCCTTATCTTTGGCCGTAAACGTGCGCTCCGCAACATTCCCAAAGCTATAAAATTTCCTTTCCCTACTATAAAAGCTTTATTTAGTGCTTCGGACTACATGAGACAAGTTGCTGACAAACCGCTGATATCCTAGAATGAATTCGTTCGCATCAAGCGCGGACGGGTGTGTAGGTAGATGGATGGAAGGAAATCATGCTGGAAAAGTTCTAGTTCGAGCTATCGTTTCTTCTTTGCGAAAATTTAAAGTTATCAATTTAATGCGATGTTTAAACAAAAATAAATATCAAAGTCTCGGGGAATGAATATTTTTGCAGTTTCTATTACGTGATTTTTTTCTAAACTAGCAAACACAAATAATTTCACGAGAATGGCTGGAATATTGTCATTATTTATGAACGTAAAAATAAACAAGGATTACTTTTGCGTTTTACACTTTTCTTGGATAAATGAGAAAATAAAGACTGATAGTTAAAAGCTACTTTTTAAAAGAATGGGATGTACCTAGCTTCTATACTACAAATACTACTTCTATACCTGCAAACAATCGAAAAAAAGATTGCTTGTAAGGAAACTCCCCATCTTCGTACTCGTTCAGTCGTATGAGTATAATGCAATTATACATGACATTTAGCATCCCATTATATTTTATTGTAAAAAAGAGAAAAATCACTTGATTTCCGCCTCCCTGCAAAATGCTTATTTGATTCCTACAGATAAAATGTCTTGCCATTTTGAATGCTTTAAATGAATAAGATTTGAATTGAGGTGTATATAATCTTAAATCAATGATTACATTCAAATATGAAATGAATAGAAGCTCGACGAAGTAAGAGGTCATGCAGGAAGCTTGATAGGAGCCCTAATGTCCGCCATGACTAAATGTGAAGGACCAAACGACACTTGATGATATTGGACACTTACAAACGACAAATGACCTTCTAGAAAAAGATGTATATTAGTCTAAAAATAATATTTTATATAGCACATTAAACTTAGAAACATTAAAAATGTATTAAATACTTTAATTTTTCCTTCCTTTTATTACTTAGGAGGAAACTAAAGACAAGATATTGGACTAATGTCCTTAGTAGAAGATTTAATGACTATGATATGACAAAGATACCATTTAATATCTTAATTGCAGCTTTATGTGAAAATTTTTCTTTGATTTAATGTTGGTAAATTGATTATGAAAACAACGCATTCATAAAATATAAAAATTCACTTTTTATGCATTGCATCCGAATTTAATAATTTTGAAAATAATAGAAGGAAGAAAATTTTTCAACTATGTGAAAATAAATGGAAGCATATACGAATATTTGATATTTAATCAAACTGAAATTTAATTATTGATTAATCGAAAGTAATTTTAGTTACTTCTATGAGGAGGAAAACTTAATCAAATAACCTATTAATAATATTTAATCATAAATAGGTGATTTGTAAAAGGTAAATAGGTAGTACCTATTTATCTGCACCTGGAGATAAATAGGTGTTTTGTAGTTGAGAAATCATCATTAGTGATTTGTAAAATTTTTATCAAGAAACTATCTTTTATAAAAAACATAGATATTTGTCAAACGAACCTTAATTTTTTGTGACACTGCTTTTGCAGAAGGAATATTCTATTTCTGTCTGCTGGTTATGAAAATATATACCATTAAATAAATTCTAGCTCTCTTCACATCGTAAAAAGAAAGCGTTCTTTACGCCGCAAGCTTTAATTAGTAAGGTTTTCCAAAGCATGTACGAAATTGGGAAAAACTAAGAGTTCTGGTTTTTCCATTTAAGTTAATTAAATCCATGAATTATAAATTAAAACATTCATATCATCATATTAATATTCTTATATTATTCACAGCTATTTAATAAACAGTATCATCTTTGTAAATTTAAATGTGTCTGTCAATTAATTTTTAAAGAAATCTAATTGTATTTTAAAGGAATTAAAAATATATGCCAAAGTTAAACTGTTAGAAAAAGTTTCTATTTCTTTACTTTTTGGATCTTAATTCTGAATTATGTAGTTGAATTTAGAATTAAATAAAGACAGAAATCCTTCAAACAATTTGACATTATAAAAATATTCTTGAAATTTGTCACTAGAAAATATTCTTGTATAATATAAACTTTATCGAAATCAAACACACACACACACACACATACACGAATGCACACGCACAATAAATGCCGATTTTCTTATACGACAATCAAATTGCGCTAGAGGAAACAAGTATTTTTCTTACACAAAAGCAAACTGTTCTTCTTGCTATATGTTGCAAATGTGTGTCAATAATTGATTAGTGAATATGTAAATAATTTACTTTGTATTGCAGACATAAATCGCATTAGAAATGAGGAAACGTGAAAAATTTCTAGTGTTACTTATTAGTGAAATGCATAGTGTCTTATTATTAGCAAATAGTTGTACTATTTTCAGCAAACGGAATTTTAATACAAGGTATCTCCTATAAGCTCTCTCCTTCCAAATATCATTAGAGTTTAGGTGCCTTAGAATACTAAAACGCCGGAGTTTATTTTTCAAATGAGAAAAAAAAACCCTATTCTCTGAATACCGAAATGACAGTTCTTGTTCTTAAGCAGTTGATATACACAAAAGAAAAACAAATCGCTTGTTTATTTAAATGCTTTGAGCCATTCATCCTACACTACTAAGTATATGCATGTTTTGTTGCCCAATGAAAATTAGCAGAAAAAATATTGTCTCTGGACGAGCGGCTCTAACGAATAAATCATGCTCCAAAAGTTGTTAATAAGTCAGAGTTAAAACACCGGAAAAAATTCGTCAGGACTCAAGCACCCCCCCATTCTATATCAAAAAACAGATGTTTGTGGCTTTGTTGATACAAATAATTTAAAACACATGATAATGATTTTAATCGTGGAAATTTTAGGGTAAACTGGATGATTATCAGTGATGCTTCTAATGAATTTGAAATAATCAATAGCTTTGTTGGATGGATGTGGAAAAGATTATATAAGTTATTTAACTCTATGGTTTTGGATGATAAATCAAATTACAGCCAATGTTAGATTCTATTATTAGTGAATAGGATTAACTTATTTCTAATATTCCGGGAATATTTTTTGATACTTTAGAACTTATATGCTTTTAAAAGCTGATCCACTTTTATTCGAATAAAAATAACTTTATTTCACTAAGCACGTATGTGCTGATCACAGCTTTATTAGGAATATCAAATGATCAACTCATGCCCTTGTTATACATAGTTTTGTCTCGCCCTGCCGACTCGAATATCAAACTAACAATGCTAAACTGTGACTTAGAAATGTCTAATTCTTGTCATTAATTCCTCTCGCCTATTTAGGGGTTGTTCCAAGGTATTAGTAATCCAAAATTCGACCTCATTCACCATTCGCCACTTACCACAATCTTTTGTAATTATCCATTTAATAGCTTTATCAGCGATTACTCTTAAATTTTATGCATTTTTATGACTTAAGAGGATGAGACGCTTCTGGAATGGTGGTTGAATCTCACCCCTCTGAAGAGTACAATAATAGTAGGGGATAGACTCCTCACATCTAAGACGGGGCATACATCTTATGGAAAGGATTTACCGTGACCGGTGATGGCCATTAGGACTCAACCACAGTTCCCTCCAATGCTGCTGTTGTGGTGGTCCGGTCATTCAGCCCCAGTGGTTTAAATCCGTGTGCCTTCGGGTGGATCAGAGAGTCTGGTATGACTACCCCTTTTTTAAAAAGAAAATTAAAATATTGATTTATTGTTCCATTTAAAAATATTTTATTATCAAAAATTTGCATTTTGTTGAAAACAATTCTTATCAATACTAGAAACTCTTTTTAAATGGACAGAATTCAGTTTATTTACTTTAAAAGGATTTTTAGGTGGATAAAATGGTTTTTTTTAACTTGAACTATCCTATTCATAAAATTTTTGTTACATATTTGAATTATGGATGTGTTGTATAGAAATTCATTTGTACCGTTTATTATCTCTTCTCTCGACCACTTAATGACCTGCCTGAGAAACTGATGATTTGGTTCGGATAATCGATACAATCTATTTGGAATCCAAATTGTGACCGACCTGTCAATATCGGTAGAACATCAGAGAAGCAATTGCCTAGCTTGGAGCGCACTGATGGCAAATGAATAGAGCAAACATGTCACCATCGACGCTGCAGTTTTGGACTAAAAATAAACAATAGTATTGGTCAAGCTTTTCCTTCTAAGTAGGGTGAGAATATGTGGAATATGTACTCTAATCAAATAATGGTAATGCATTTCATACCAATAATTGTTTTTTCGGCATTTTGTTGTTATCGATTTTTGAAAAAAAAAATTAAATGAAAAATTGTTTATATTTTACAACAGATTGCGACAGATAAATTGATCCATCATATAAGGAATGATAAAGCAGTAAACCATACTAAAATTATTTTTAAGCCTCTAGTACGTAATGCATAATTATTCTTGAATTATTTGTGGCAGGGATAGCTTTATAAATTAATATGCTCTACGTTTATAATATTTTATGAAGCTCAGAAATATCAAATTTATTGCTAGTTATTCCAAAAAAAATGGAGCAAAAACTAATTTTATTGATTTTTTTGCATAGTTTCAAAACAAAATATTCAAATAAATATCAAATATGATATATTTTGAAATTATTTTAATTTTATTCTTTCCCTATGTTATTTGTTTAAAAAAAATAATGAATTATTTAGATAAAGTTTTTAATTCTTTTAGAAGAAATTCAAAAAAGGTTTTAATTTTAATTTTGTAACGACAAGTACCAGATGAAGTACTCCGAGCCACCCGAAGACGAATGAAAAATTTTGAATGAAAGATTGGAACACCGTGGCAGAATTGATTGGAGAAATGGTTGAGTATTAGAGTCATTATAGACATAGTACCCACCTTCCCTTAGGAGGCACGTTCAAATATTTTATAAATAATATATGTTATTATTATTTTAGTTTTATTTTTTCACTACAGTATTCTCTTTAGGGAAGTTTATAAAATACTTAGGGAGAGTTTTCGAAGGAACACTTTTTTATAATGATTGATTGAATAATAATTAATAAATTTTATTTAATCTCAGAAGCCTGAGGCAGCATTTGTGGGAACTATAGTTCAGAACTAAAGACCATCATAATCAATGGTCTCGTAGAAGGTTCGTCCCGTCTTCGGTAAGAGATTTATCAGTCCACCCCGTACCCCTTCTGTACCTATCAAAGTGGCGAATACCATCCACTTTTCCAGAAGCTCCTAATCTCCATTTATGCAGTGCCCCCAGGACATGTAATCAAAAGAATAAATGTTGCAATTATTTGCATATTATACCGTTAGGAAATTTCGAAAATATCATTCATATTTTCTATCATAAAACTATCTCATATTTAGAACTATATCTCTCGTAGAAGGTACGTCCCATCATTTGTAGGAGGTAGTTGACCCCATACCGTTTCTGTACTTACCAAAGTGGCGAAGACAATCCACAATTATAGAAGTTTCTTATCTCCATATTTGAGGTTTTTTCCCTCGGACATGTAATAAAAAGAATAAAATATTACCATTATTTGAATATTATACCATTAGTGAATTTCAAAAATAGCATTCATATTTTCTCAAAACAATCTCATATTTAGATTTCACTTTAATCTAATAGCCCAAGGCTTCTTTCAAATATTTTATGAAATTCTCTGATAACTCTTAGATACATAAAATTGGTATAATATATTTGGGGTTCCATTTACTGAGTAGCATATTAAAGTACGATTATTTATCTCGAACGTTATTATCTTAGTTATATGATCTTCATCCCCAAGATTCTCTAGCATCTTATTTCCAACGTAATTTATATTCGAAAAGTCAATTTACTTGAACTTTCTCCCTAAGTTATTGGAATTCCTAATAGCATTCCGTTGTATATCGTGATGCGTTGGTTTCCGAACTTCTTTTTGAAGAGAAATATTAAACTACAAACTCATTTTAAGTTTTTATTTCCTGACTTAGAATTCATTAAAACTTCAACATGTTTTATTATTACAAATAAATTGTTTTGGCTTAATAAAGTAGGTGTATTATTTCTATTTGGTGGAATATTTTTAGAATATTATTATGATTATTTTTTAATTTAATATTTTAGACCGGGGTTTCCAAAAATTAAAATAATCCAACTGGTTTGTAAAAATTGAATCTGTTGCTATCTAGTTTATCATTGGAGCATCAATATTTCCAAAGTTAAGCAGCCCAATTTTTTTATGATTGAATTTAATAATAAAAAAATCAATAATAACTAGTCGATGGAGTAATTATTTTAATTCAAATATAACTGTTTTAAATGTTCTTTTATTATTTAATATTTATTACCACATTTAATTTGACAAAAAATTTATAAAGTTTGGCTTAATGAAGATTTAATAACATATTTTTATTAACTATTTATCTTATCTGCTGGTTTCTTTTTCTGTACAAATTTTGAAATCGATTTTGAACTAACTTCCCGAAGAACTATAGACTTGGAATTTGGGTATTGCATTGTCAGCTAGTTCTGACAGATGTTTTTTCTGTCTTTCTCTTCCATTCTCCATAAGTTTTATTATCATCTTCAGCAGATGGGGTATTTATTTTATAATTGCTTGAAATAATCACGCATGCAATATTCAGAAATAAAAAAGAAAAATAATGACTTAAATTTTAAAAAATAATTTAATATTGTACATTTTTTGGACGAACTATAAAATGTAAAATAATTTCTTCTGGTTATTTTTAATTAATATTCTTTCTAATAATAATTTCTTCTAAATCCCATGCGCAATTTGTTGAAAATGCGTTATTTTTGTTTCTAATGGCATTTGCCATGGAGAAGCTTGCTGACGCAGTCGCCGATTTTATACCGAGGGTCTCTTGTTTTTAAGTACCGCCAACTGCGGACTAGAGTACGTCTTAATAACTCCCGCGTCACATTCGCACGCCCAGCCCTTTTTTACGGGGGGGGGGGCACATTAACGCATCTTTCAGATAGAAATGAAGAACAACAACCATGACTGAACGAGGACTCGAGCCCAGGACTCTCAGATCACGGGAAACACACATTACTCCTGTTCAGGACGCCAGCTGAAAATTCGTTATTGTGAATATTAAAAATTCACAGTGAGAAATTTACATAATCATTTTTGCTTGTGAATAGAAAAGAAATCATTATTACAATTTATAATTGCCAGTTTTAACAATTCAAAAACCCAAATGTCAATATTATTATAAGATTTAAGTAATCTTTACGTGGCTAGGAAATTTTTTTTTAAAATTACTGGTTTTAAAAACATAGAATAATAACTTTTTTATTTAAAATTTATTTATAACTATAGTATTTATAACTATAGTGTACCAAAATGTAGATGCAGGATCCACAATTTCAGAATTTCTGTTTTAGATTAATTAAGATTTAAGCCTTATGTTATCTGGTTGATCTAGACAGACGCTGTCATTGGAGAGTCGAACTGTGAGTTTAACTGGATATTCAGGACTAGTTAATGCATCATTTAAGTCAGTTTACCAAACAACCAGATAAAGCTTACACCTCTCAGAATATCTAGTGGGGTTGTGATATACTATCTGGCCATAAGTATCCGCACATCCAGATATCTAGTAGCTCTGATTTACACTTGGAAATGAGCATACTGAGACACATATTAATATGATGTTGGTCTTTTTTCATCTATGACGGTCTACGTACGTCTTGGAAGACTTTCCACCAGTTTTTGATAGATGGCTATAGGTTCTAGTTTCCAGACGTAAATCAGAGCTGAAGTAGGTGTTTCCATTGAGGATGGTCGATTAGGCTGGCTACGTAATATGGGCTCTAATTCGTTCCTAAGGCATTCTATGGGATTTAAATCAGGGCTCTGGGAATGCCAATTTTGTTTTTGAATACAAATTTCGTCAAACCACGTCTGCGCTGGCCTCGATATATGAATAGAGCAGTTATCCTGCTCGAAGAGAAATTAGCCTTCCTCAAAATATTGCTAGAGAGTTGGAGTGCAACATTGTTCAGAATGGTTATATACATGTCAGAGTTCATGTTTCGAACCACAGGAATTAACGGACACAGACCAGAACGCAAGAAACATCCCCACACCATTATGCGTACACCACCAAACTTAAAAGTTAGCCCAATGCGGTCACTAAAGAAACGTTCGCCTGGCATCCATCAGATCCAGACACGTCCATCCGAGTGCCAGACTGTAAAGCGGGATTCATCACTCCGAAGAACAATATCCCACATGTCCACATTCCAATGATGGTAAGATCTGCACCATTGCAATCGATGCTTTTCATTATGTCGAACGATGTGCATGCCTGCCCGGCCTTAGATTCCTAAGTTCTTTCACTCCCGACGAACTATTTTACTGATAATAATAAAGCTTTATGAATTTGAACTCCTTAGAAATTTCCACCAACGGGTGATATTATTTATCTACCTTTTTCAGTGTTCAGGGGCTGCGTTCACCAAGGTTGTTCGGTCTGCTAGTTTTTTTTTTTTTTCAGCTTCATTGCCTCGACGTTTCCACTTCACAATCACATCATTCAAAGTGGATTTAGGCTTCTGTAGAATATCCGCAATCTTAAGAACTGATTTCCCTCAAAGGCGGTATCCTACTATACTGCCAGGATCTAACTCACTAAGGTCCTTTGACTTATTCATTGCCTCACAAACGCAAAAATACAACCTGATGAACCACTGCTAACGTTTTTATAGCTTTTCGATTACGCCATTATGCATCATTCACAATAAACACTTTTTTAAAAGGCTTTCCGGATATTTTTTAGCTAGATTGTATATATCACCTATTATTCAAAATTTAAAATAAAGTTCGATCAATTTTCGTTGGGAATATGACGATTCACTCTATAATTATAATATTAATGAATATGAAAAAAAAGGTACTAAGTGACAGTTATTATTTACAGGATTCGTAGTCACTTGAGATAATATTTTGACTGAAATTTTCATTTTTAAAGTGAAAAATTGTCACCAAAATGTTACAAGACTTTCTTTTAATAAATTCAGTATATTCCTTTTTTTAAAAATTTTTTTTTGTATAATTTTGATTTAATTCACTCCATTTTCAAATTAAAATTCTCTACTATAAAAAAATGCAGCAATTATTAAACAGACATATAGTTCTTCTCTTGTTTCTTGTCAAACCTAATGTTATTTATTACATTCTTAGATCTTATTTTCAAAAGAGCAAAATGGTATAACAGAACAATATCAGATTCATAGATTCAATTTGGTCATTATTATAAGAATGGTGTTATGGCGGCGGTAAGCCTAATACTCGCGTTATATCAACAAGTGATAAATTTGCGATAGCGATAAGTTGCGATAAATTAATTAATTTAGTATATTGGGCTTAATCCACATTAATTATAAAAATAAATTAATTACTATTGCTACGCATAATAATGGATCCACAATTACAAGGAGAGTAAAAGCTCGTCTACTCTGTATGAGTAGGACTGGTAAAGTGAAGTTTTTTTACAGAATATAGAGGGAGACACCATAAATTGAAACAGGAAGTAGTAGGTTCTGCTAATAAATTGATTCTCTACCTATCTATTAAAACAAAATGGGTGCTAGTTTAATTGATCATAAACTATCAAAGCCATAAGTAGGAAAAATATTTATTAAAAACTCCACTTTAAGATTTTACTTAATGATCACAAATGACCTTTATTTTTTGGAAAGATAATACAGAATCTAATTATACGATCTTTGGTAAATGCTTGATCTTAAAAACTTCTATTTCATTTATTGGGAAATGTAAAGTGTTTCCTCTAGATAATTTCAGTGTTGAAAATAACAAAAAAATTCGATGGATTTCTAGCGAAATGCAGGCAAAATTGTAAGAAAGATTTATTTCAAGAACAATTTTATAGACAATTATTCTAACATTAGTGCTCTGCGAGTAGGTTTTTTTATATATAAATATTTCGACATGCACTATTTTTCAATATAGTTACAACAAATTTACCATAAAATGAAATGGTACTTTGGAATTATTTCGCTGACCATTTTCGCCAAAAGGTAGCTTTGCTCCATAACGGGAAATTACTTTTTACTATGATTTTAAGTATTGACGCCTTTTCACGACCATTGACAGGTTGAAGGGATAATTCCAAATTACTGGTAAAATTAACAATTGTATTTAAAAATAATTCACCCTAATTTCCTATAATATTATTGAATGATGCATTAATCATACTGAAATATTCACGTATCAAAAAATGTGTTTAGATATTAGACTTCTAAATTAGTTCTTCCAAATGCGCTACAAACAAATGTAGTTTTCATATTTTTAAGTGTAATACCATAAATAAAAATAAGTAACTGGAGAGTTAATAAAACATATTATTTCAGAAAATTTTACCTTAAAATAAAATTATTAATTAATTTCAGGTTAAAATTATTGCTCTTTCCGCTTCCATTTTTCTTTTGTAGTGCAGTATAGAATCTAAAGTCCGTTAGAAACAAAATATATTTTAGAGTCAACGAAGTTTGGAGTTTATTTTCAGATTTAAAAATAAAAAAATTCAAATTATTTTGGATAAAGCTTTTTTTATAACCTAATCAAATACCTTAACACTAACAGCTCGGATTTTGCTTTTATGAAATGCATTGAAAAATATATCCTAATTTTTTTGAATGGAAAATATACATTTCAAAATAAATATTTTCCCCTGACTAATTTTCAAAAAACAAGAATTAATCTTAATAAGTTTAAATAATTTTCTTAAAATGATATAAAATTATCTTGACTATACACTTCCCAATAATTAAACTTTCAAAATAAAAATGCTTTTTATCGGATATTTAATCAAAATGTGACATTAATTAAATTATTTTATAATGATACATGTGTTTCCGAATATTTTAGATGTAGCATAGCCCAATTTCTTTCTTTTGCCAGTAAACCCTATCATCCATTCAAATATTTCAAATTTCTGTAAGTATCAATGGTATTTTCGGGGTTTAACATTTTAAAATAAAAAAGATTTATTTAAAGGAATTATTAATATAAAATAATTTACACATAAACATATTATTGCACATAAATAACAATATTTTATTAAATGATATTTTTTTATAATAGTCTTGTTTAGATTACATCTTAATAAGATTCTATCCTAAATTATGATTTTGAGTATAGAAGGCATTTCAACAAAAATTTCTTTTCTTATTCTGTATTCACTGAATAATAACGAGGTGAGTTTTCAAAAATGTAGCATCTCAAAAATAAAAAATAAATTTTGTGAAACAAAATCAAATTATACGCCCGACTCAAATATTTTTATGCATTGTTGATGCATTAAATAAACAACCTCTTAAAGCATAGTAACTTCTCTTAACACGGGCATCTGAAACAGAAACAATCATTAGATTTTAACGAGCTTATCTTAAAAGGAAGTCTCGTGCATATTCTCTTAAAATGGTTTTAAGATGCACACAACTAACATAATTTTTTTCAATAATCAAAGCATTGAAAGACACTCTCAAGAAAGTATTTTTTTCTTTGTTTCAACTTATTTAAAATTTGTTTCCGCTTCTATGAGCCAGATAATAAAGCAAATGCAAAGGAATTAGTTTCATTCTCAGCTAGAAAAATATTTTATTTTTGCATTGTCTCTTTTTTTTTTCATTCTTACGACCCTAATGGCGAATATTTCAGTCACCTAATCAAATGTTTTTCTGCATCAAAGTTGAGATGAAATCCAAAACAGGGTGATTTTAAATAATGTCTTGAAGATTTTATTCGTGATTTTATTTCTTTATGCATTATATATACATTGTTTTAGCCGCTCAGAACATGATTTTTTTCGATAAAATATCGAAATATCACTTTTTTAAACAATTGTCCTAATTTTTTAAAAATCAATGCAATTAGCATAAAACTTTTAAATATTGAAGTTGCTTTGGTTTATTTGAATTAAAATGAATGTTTGCGATTATTTATTATTTTTCAAATATAGTTTAATGCTTGTCTGGTATAAATGCTTGTCTGAAAATTTATGATTTAATTCGTTAACTCTGAATTAAGTTTTCTAGTAACGTTTTTCATTTATTTACAGTATTTAATTATCGGATGAGCAACCGAAAATATGAAAGATTATGTAAATTTATTCACTAGTTCATCTTTATTTATTTGCGGACAATTGATTCATCATGCTTTTTCCATTGTTAAAAAATATTTATCATCTCTACCACTAATAAAAATGAATATTTACATGTGAATGTCTCGACACTCTTTAGGCCCCACCATTTGATGTAGATTAACCACATTTGGCACATATGTACTTTGAAGGTAAGAATGTGCATCTCTGAAGGTTTTTCAAGGGGTTTATTGAAATGTATTTAATAAAAAGAAAGATTCATGTAAAAAATGAACAAAACATATATTAAAGAAATAAAATGATTCAATTTTAATGGCTGAGTCCATTTAATGGATTAATTAGTTCAGTTATATTAAAGTCTCGTTGTAAAGGTACACTAGTGTTATTTTGGGACAGATCTTGTAATTTTGAGCCAAGGTCAGATGACGAGGACGACACATGAGCTGACACCCCCCTCTGCACATTGCACCACAAGAGAGGGAGAAAGTTTCTCCCTAACGGATTTAATGTGCAACAGACGCCCTTACACAACGATTCTTCGGTGGAATCTGAAACCCGACGGCTCAAGAGCCGATACCTTATAAGATTTAACTGAAGCTAACTGCACCTTTTCTATATAATACCATCAAATAAAGAACTCAACATGGGTTTGCAATCAATCAGATTGTCAGAGCGAGAAAATTTCGCAGTGATATACAGGCTTTCGTAATTTTGTTGACGTACCCTTTATTTTATTATGAATTTTTTTAAAAAATACCGACTAGGTAGGATCATTTTGTGTCTTAACTTCAAAATATACCGTTTCGTATACTAAGTTTTAACAATAGTTTTTATTAATCTGGATAATTTAATTAAAAAAATCAATTTTCGATAAAAATGTTGAATACTGGTTAAATATTATTTTTTTAAAATTCAGTTATCTAAATTTCAGAATTATTTTTGAATAAAATAGTTTGAATTTATTTATATTCTTTTTGTGTGAAATTGCAATCCTTTTTAAAATTGTACAGTATATACTTAAATTCCATTTTAGTAATGTTATTTTTTCAAAATTTAAATTTTAATGAATTTTTGTCACGAAAACTTTCATGCATACCCTTTTTTAAATTTGGTGCAATAATTTTTCAATGTATTTGATACTTCTTCAAATAATGAAAAATTCTCTGATTATGAAAATAAACGTTTCACTTTAGTCTTAAAGTTTCATAATGGAATAAACAATTCATGTTATTTAACTGTGGAATTCAAATTTTAAAGTTTATATATAAATGCAACTTATTTCTTCCTTAAGAATATGTAATACATTACTTAAGATGTTTTAAACATTTTGAATAAATTTATTGATAAATATCAAGATATTTTTTTATACATCTTTGGATTTTATATAAAATTTTTATTTATTCATGGGGATTTTTCTGACTTATTTTGTTTAAAATTTAGTAAATATAAATATTTTATATCGCATTTTATCTACTACATCGCGAATATAGTCATATGCAACAATTTTGTTTGTGAATTTAAAAATATTATAATAGAGATATTAATATTATTAGATGAGAACTTTATGGGAAATTCTAATGCTATAAAATATTTCTGAATGGACGCTTTTCTACTCACAAAAATCAGAGGTATACAATTCCATGTAATGGAATACATAAAAGCGATAAACATAACTCGTGAATAAGATCAATATCCTGCCCTTTTATCTCCTCTATGATTTTACATTTTACTCCAATAACTATCTTGTTACAAAGTTTTTGCAGTTTGGCTATAAAAAATACATCAAACTGCTTTTAAAACTTTTTTAATGCTATTTGATGTAATATTGCAAAATTTCATCCATAAAAATTTCTTCCAAATGTCAGCATGTTTCCCTATAGTTTAGCTTTTAAAGACAAAAATTCAACTTTAAAAAATCTTTTATGTTACAAATCTAAGTGAAGTAACTGGAAGATTCAGCTTTTAAATTTTTTTTACCTTTTCTGCATGAAAGGAATAAGCCAATACAATGAGAATTCCAAAAAAAGTTTCATTCTTTCTAAAATTTCTTCAGTATCAAACATTTATTTCTCGTTTTCGCCCCATAATGTTAGCTTTACTTCACGTAATATAGAAGTATTTTGGCAGAAATTTTTTTTATCAAAGGCCAGACTGTAAATCGATGAAAAGTTATAGCTTCTTCAATTATTTATTTATCAGATTCGGCAACACAGGCAGCAAATTTAAAATGATGAAAAAAGCATTGAAATGGGAAAAAAAGGAACATTTCACAACCTACGTTTCAAAAAAATTATTTTGTTTATTATCAAATCAGATTTTGGCAAAATGGCGTTGGAAATATTGTCATAACGAATTCCAAATGAGCTACACTTAATTTCATTCCACTTCCTCAAAAGCATTAATACGTTTCTGATCCTTTCAAAATAATATTTGAGCTGTAAGAAGGAACACTTTCTCAAAAAGAATGAGATGCGTTCTATTTTTTTGTTTGATATGTTTGAGAATGTTTTTTAAAGCACATTTAAAATCAATTTTGATAAGATTTTAAAAATGAAGCGATATCACTTTAATTCCTCAACAAATAAATCCTTCAATCGAATCTAAACTTGTATATATTTAAATTATTTCAGCCGAATTTGTTTTTTTTTTAATTTTAAATTTCATTTATAATACAACAGGGGTTTTATTTCCGCTTGCTATAAAAGATTATATTTGTAGAGTCCAATGTTGATTATTAAAGTGTTGTTGATGATGACGTGTCCACTTTACTAGAACTGAAGATGTGCAGTAGCTTCTGAGGGTTTGAACCCCTGAGCACCCGAGGGCAGAAGTCTGACTTCTAGCTCATATGAAGACGACACACTCAACACATTCGCTAGCACAACTCCTTTTTACAGGGGGCGCATTCACTAACCTGACCGATAGAACAAAGAAGAACAGTCATGCCCTGGCCGGGACTCGCACCCGGGACAATCAGATCACGAGGAAGATGCGCTGCTTCTCTGCTAGAACGCCGGCTCATCAAGTGTTATTTAACAAAACCTAATAATTTCATTTTAGCGAAAAATAATGAATACGATGTTTCTATAAAAGGGGGTTTCTTGAACTATAAGAAGGGGAATAGAGTCCCCCGCTACTAACGTTATAACATCGCCTTCAGTGGTCCATTCTAATTTTGGTTAGTCTTTCTATGCGCAATTACAGAGAGAAGCAACTCTTGAATGGCAGCTCACCAACGTGAAGCATTGGTAGTAAAACATTGGTACTTAAAAATATTGAATACCACCTTTTTTATGAAACAGATAGTATAATATATTGTTTTGGATATTACTTTGATGTATGGTATCCATTTCGGGTCCCATGAGTCTGATGTTTGGTGATATTTTCAACGAGTTCTTTAATAAAGAACAACGCTTTTTTCCATTATAAAATTTAAAAAAAATGGAATTAGAACACATTACACAATAACAGGACATTCATCAATCAATAACCTACACTAAAACAACAAATTGTCATTAAATGAAAGCAACGGTCCAGGATAATTCAGATTTCTAATGGAAACTTCTCTTTTCATTCGATATTTCAAACAGTAACACAGTACAGCCCAAACGTTTGTACGAACGTATTCGCTTATATAGTTTTCAGATGTTACGGATCTTCCAATTGAAATACTCTGCCAAGTTCATAAATTCGCTTGGTTCATTTGTGGTGGGTGTATGGTGTGTAGACAATCAGCAAGCCTCAATAGAAAATAACAACGTCCTTTATTTAACTCGAAGACATTAACACAAACACGACAAATATGTTCAGTCTAGACAAAAACACGGCAGCGCACTACAACAGACAGTAGTCCACAAGTAGAAATCGACAACCTCACGCAAAGCGAACAGACAGAATTTTGCAGAGGGTGGGGATCTCTGAGCTTTGTTCTACCGTCTCTCCAAGAGGCTGAAATTCCCTAGTATCTTCTCCCTTTAGTCGTATCCAACTGCTGATTCACTACCACACGACTGTCTAATCCAAAAACAAGTCTGAGCTATGTGTCAAGTCCTGCTGTCTTCCTCAATAAACAGCAGGACTTGACACACAGCTCAGTCCAGGACTCGCACGAGCTCCCAGCAACTTTGGACTATTCCACAGTTGCTTCGTTATCCTCTCATCGATTCGTTTCATGATTGCAAATCAAACGATTCATTGAAGCTCGAGATTGCCTGTATTTAATAGTTACCTTGAGTCAGGTCGAAAGGGTTCAGGACCAATCAGATGTATTACACAGTTCCTATTGGATTAATCGCTTAATTTCTCGAAGTGTTTTGTCACTCAAGTCGCCAATTTTGTTGCCAAGCTCTGAGATTACTGACGCAGCACCCGATCAGCAAACCCAGGTTTGAATGCGCAACACAATTTCTAGTGATTCTTATAACTATGCTGGGAAGCAACTTTACAGGATTGTCACAAAATATAGCATCCAGAAGAATTTTTAAATTCCCTATTTCGTATATAGATATTGCCACAATTCCTGCATTTTCTCTTTTATTATCGAGTTTCTTTTCTCAAATAACTATTATGGAATACTAGTTTATTGTTTTAACTACGTTACTTCAGCCAATGTATACCTGAGACTAAAAATATTTTTGGAATAATGCTGAGAATTTATTTAGATTCTGATAAAATAAAATGTAAAATTACTTTTTATCGAAACTTATAAATCCTAATTAGTTATATATTTCTTTAAAAAAATTATTGCAATAATAGAACCGATAGGAGCAAACAAAAAATATTTTGGCTTAGCTGTTTTTTTTAATAATTTGGGATTCCAATTTTTTTTGCACAAGGAATAAAAAGGCTTTTATTTTTATTTTCTGATGCATAAATTATATTATGAAAAAAAATGGTGATTTAATGCCCAAACTTTGGGCCTCTTTTAATACGAAAAACATTTTTTTCTCATACTAGTAACTACTCAAACTAGTAGCTGTACTTCTAGTTTCGGAACTTAATTGTTTGAACCAAACCAATATAAGATAATATCGTTGATCTGATATTTAGTAAATCTGCTGACATCAAGCGTTCTTCCAGAGGTATTGTGTGGAATTATGGAAAAAATAATCTGTAACACAAGAGCTTTTATTGGCATAATCACTGAATGTTGCAATGCTCATTAAAAATTACACTTTGTTGTTCCTTCCCCCATTTTCGCTTTTCATATAAAAATTAGTACTTTTCCGTTTCAGAGGGTCATAAAAAATCACCAAAATTTTGGCGATTTTCTTACGACGTTTCTTTGTTGAAGGTTTAGCAAAAATAATATAACTGTCACCAACAACCATCTTAAACGGAAAAGTATCATCAAAACCCCCTAAATTTTTGTTTCTAAAGTAAAATTAAATAGTCAAAGTCATCTATAAGTGTTTTTAATATTTATTTAAATTTGACAATTTACACCTAAAATGCACCTTTAAATGTTTTTGAATCGTAAGAAATTCAGTAGTATATAATGTTTAAATTAATACAAAAATATGATTAATATGTATGTGAGTTTGTTTGAATTAATGTCTTATTGACCTGACCGTTTCCCTAACAACTTCCAAAAAAGCAAATTATTTACTTTAGAGGGTGAAGATTTGCCCATATAGTATGAAATTTGAATCTGCAGCTTAATTAAATAAAAATTTATCTAGATTTTGAGGTTTTTCGGCAGTTAATTCCGAACATTGCACTGCCCCTAAATGATGTTTCTACCCTTTTAAAATATAAATTATTGTCTTTTTAAAAATTTAAATTTAACAATAATGAAAATTTTGGCTATATTTTGGTAGTTTAATTTTTTTCCCTTTTTTATTTCTAACATCAGTTTCAAATTTAAAATGTAAATATTAATACCAAATACTGGAAAAATAATGCTAGTTCAACTAGCGTTATAAGCAATACGAGTTCAAATAATGTATACTTATGATGGCAAATATTTTACGTTATTTGTAAAAATTTAGAGAGATTGTGTTAAAATAAAAAAATAAAACCACATTTTATTGAAAATTTTAAAACCTAATTACTTGTATATATTATTAAATAGTCTATCAAAATATTAAAAAAATTAATAAGGAAAAAAACCAATTATATTGTCGAAAAGTAACAAGCTCATCATGTTTGTTTATTTTTAAAACATTGAAATAATACCATTTTAAAATCAGAAACCGAAAATAAAAACTCTCTAAAAGATCATTTTAAAAATAAAATTTAGTTTTTTAGTCACTCATATCATTTCCGACAATTTCATGATAAAATATACATTTGTTATTTTTTGAAGAGTAGAAATATCCGTGTTATAAAATGTTAAATAATTTCCAAAATCAGTTTGTAATTTTGCTTTAATCAATAGCAATATAGTTCAAGTATTAAATAACGTTTTCTCGATATTCAACAAGGAAAAAAATCCAGAACTCAGTATTAGTGGCAATATATTTTGGAACACCACTACTTACTAAGGATTTTTATATTCTGTTTTTATCACAAGACCACTAAAGAAGTTTTGCCTCTTTTATTTCAAGACCTGCTGGTTTCTCCAATCCTTTATTATTTCAACGTCGATGTAAGTAAAATTTTCCCTGCCTTATCTTCAGCCGTAAACGTGCGCTTTGGAACATTTCCAAAGCTATAAAATTTCTTTCCCTAATATGAAAGCTTTATTTAGTATTCAGACTACATGAGGCAAGGTATTGGCAAACCTCTGATACCTTAGAATAGATTCACCTATTATCAGACACGGATAGGCGGTTAGATAGATTCAGGAAAAAAAATCACTAAGAGCTTTCGTTTCACCTTTACGAAAATTTAAAATTTTCAGTTTAATTTAATGCTTGAATATATTAGGGTATTATATATTAGGGTGTCCTGTAAATTTCTTTCCTATTTCTAATGTGGAATTAATTTCCTTTTTATTATTTATTATGTTGTATAAGAAAACTATTCCTCTATTTTCTTCTTCCAACTCTCAGAAACCTTCATTGTGTATTTTTCTCAAAATTGTTGTGTTACGATAAGAAATAATCATCGAGGTGTGTTTTTATTTCGCCGAAGGATTTTAACCACTGAACGAGAAGATAATTACTTAAGAACCGAAAGAAGTAATTATCATATGGAGCGAGATTTGGAGAGTTTGGGAAGATGGGGTAAAATATCCCTATCAAACTTTAAGATCTTATTTCTGACGAATGCCATAAGTGGACTCGCATTGTCATGATGAAAAACATTGCCTTGTCGGTTTGTTAATTTTGGAAGGGTTTTTTTTTTCTATGGCAACTTTCAATTCATCCGGTTTAACATTTATCTCATAGAAAATTCTATTTTTCCAATCCCACCAACTGGTCAAATAACCTTTTGAGGTTGTAGTCCAGATAGTTAAGAGCTCTGGGAATACTGAAACCAATGACAAAGACTGCTAATTGATAAGTTCGAAAGTTTGCACATGCAGATTTAGATAAGATTATTCATAACGCAATGAGATAAAACTTTTTGAACGCCTTAATAGGTTCTCATAAATAAAACTACTATAATATAATTATTCAGATATTTTTTAAGGTTTTGCAGTGATATTTGTATCTGAAATTGTAAAAACAAACGATAATGTGTATGATAGATTCTCAATGAACATGAGCAAGGCTGCAGAATAAAACTTTATTATTTGTAAAGGTACAACCAGAAATAATCCATCGGTGTAAATTCTTTAAGATTTTTGACTGAAAAATATTTTTAGAGAAGATTTCAAATCCAAACAAAATTAACATTAGAATGTCTGCATATTTTTGTTCCACTTTTAAAATTAAATTAAATAATTCAAAAGAAAAAGAAAATTTACGTTGATTTGTTTGAAAAATAAAAATAATAATAAATTCAAATTCATTTTTTATTTTAATGAAAATATGTAATTAAATTGCATAATTTAATTTTCAATTATTTAAGATAACATTTTCTCTCTTATCTCAATCAGATCATTTAAAATTTTGATTCCTGTATCGCTTGATATCTAAAACAAAATTTAGATTAGATTATTATATATTCATTTTTTGGCAAAATAGTTTAATATGCATTTTTTTTCTCATTTCTTAAAAAATATATGTAAATTTTTTTTGAAATTTATGATGCGTTAAAATTATTTTAAACTTCAATTCTATTGGTTTTAAAATGTAATTTAGCAGAGATTTATAAAACATTTGCTTTAGATTGTATTAATTTTGTATAAACGCATATGTTAAATATAATTTTGATCTCATTTGAACTCAAAGAGATCGCTGAATAACAAATATCACTGTCACCGTGTACAATGCTAGAGATATTCCTAAACATATATCAACGCAATTTAATTAATTCTCTAGCCTAGTACAGCTTAAAGGAAAGCTGATAACACTTTCTTTTTTTATGCGGTA
>JAOUZG010049462.1:2945333-2981215 GCA_026289955.1 Argiope argentata
ATATATATATATATATATATATATATATATATCCAATAAAGTTTTGCCATAAAGTCTTTGCATTTTTGCAATAAAAAATGCAACACTAAGATAATCATTATTTTTTTTTTGCTATCGGATGTAAAATCGCGCAATTTTCTCGGAATATTTTCTTCAAATATTATCATGTTTTCAAATAGTTTTTTTCTTCTTTTTAATGAAAATAAAATACATTTTTAGTTCGAGTTTCGTGTTACAGCCATTGAAAGAAATTTGCAACGTGCATTTTTATAAATTCATAGTTTCTAAGAAACAAACAAATGAAATGAGATTTCGAACAAGTATTCATTTTTTTCTTTGTGTGACATGAAATATCATTAAACTGTTTCAGTTTCAATAACCCATTTCTTGTTTCCGTTCCATCGTGATTTTTTTGTTATTACATTTTATAATATAAATTTACCTTTTGCAGACGATTTTTATTAGCAAGCCGAGATTGTAAATCATTCAAAAACTGATGTTTCTTCAATGATTTATTTGTCGAACTTGGAAACACAATCGAAAAAAAATTAACGTAGTAAAAAAACACATTTAAAACGAAAAATAACTTATGACTACATATGGCTCCAAATTTTGTATCGGTTATTTCTAAATCGAATTTTGGGGACATATCGTTGACAGTAATCTAGCATCAAATGAGAATTTTTTTTACTATTTCCAAAAGTGCTTCGTGTAATTTATTCCAAATTGATACCGCTTTCCGTTTCACAAACGTCGATAAGTTTCTCATCTTTTGGAAATGGAATTTGAGTTGATAGAAGTGATATGTTTATTAAAAAAGTGGAATATCTTTATGACGATTTAAAAATGTAGAATATTTTCCACCTTTTTTGGAGGACATTTCAGATAAATTTCGATATGGCTTTAGAACAAAAATGATTTAAAATTTCGTTGGAATTTAAAATCATTTTTGCTCTAAAGCATTATTTAGCATTATTATGCATTATTTAGCAATAATAATTGCTAAATAATGCATTGAAATGTGAAATTATTTCATTTCTAAAAATTCAAATTTTTAATAAAAATGCATCTGAACTTAATTTTTTTTCCAATTAAGGGATGTTACATCTGTGGATAATCAAAAAAATCCTTTGTTGATTTACTTACCAAAAAAATCAAAAAAAAATTATACATTTTAATGTGTAGAAAATGATGAATGCTGCATACCATTTATTGTATAATTTATTTGGTATTCATATTCGAATAAAGAATATTTAGTTTAATATATAAGGATTTTATGTCTTGCAGGGGTTAAGTTGAGCAATCTGATATTCTTATCAAATGATTTATCGTTTGAGTATTTGAAAAAAATGCACCAATAAAACAAGGCATTTTTATCACTTACATGTTATTTATTATGTTTGTTATTTAATGAGTCATATCTGGTTTGAAATAAATACTTTAGCTTCTAAGATATAAAATAACTTTTCTTAAAAGAAAGCTTCCTTGATAAATATTTTTTCCATACTGCTAATTTCTGAGCTGATGAACAATCACTGGCTCGACCTGATTCTACGAATCACAAATTTAAAAATCAGATTTTTTAACTACTTTTTTTTTACTTCTTCTATTTTTCTTAACACTGAAAAGTTCGTTATAATTAATGAAATATGTAGCTATTTTTAAAACCAAAAGAGACAAATATATCTTCTTATTTTGATCCTATAAAACAGTTTCAGTTACTGGTGATTATAGAGAATTTTTATACTTAAAAAATTTCCCCGAATATAGTCTGATACCTTAAATATTCATTACTTCCATTGGAATTACAAATTATTCGGAGAATATTTATTAATTTTTTTAAAAAAGAGGATGAAAAGAGGTAGAAAGCTGGCAGAATGTATCGAAGAAAAATAAGTTCTATAATAAAATAAAAACTTCTTTATATTATTAATGAATTAGAATTTTAATCAATTGGAGCCTTCTAGTGTAAGTTAAATAAATCAAAATAGACATTAATTTTGATTTTGCTTACATTTATTTATTTATAAATTGCCCAGAAACATCATTTATATCTTCTTGGACTTCATCCAAATCTGAAAGAAAAATTGTTGAATAGAATACTGAATATATAAAACCCAATGTGTTTACTCTACTTATAATAAAGAAAAATGTATGTTCAATCTTGCTTGTATTCATCGATATGTTTTTATATTTTTGCACGTGAACGGCACGTCCTTAAATATCATATTAATGAGAGTAGGGGTATATAATTATTGTGATATATCTGGAAAGAATTGGAGCCTCTGAAAGATATTTTAAAACCGCAAATGAAAATTTGAAATCAATAAAAATGTAACGAAATCAATTTGCTTTCCAAAAATATAACTGTTCAAGCCTTTTATTATTTTAAAAATTAAAAATAAATATTTTTGATGTTACTAAATTATATGTAGTACCAATTTTTCTGAAAATCTGTTGATTATTTTATACATATTGCATAATATTCAACTATAGATTTAATCGTTCAATATAAATTTTAAATATCATTTTAATGAAATAGTTAATTAGAATATTTTAATTGGAGAAAACTAAGGAAAAAGAATTTTGTTTAGTATCTACTTAGTCTACATTTGAATAAGAAAATGACATTACAATATTACCGAAATCAGAACATAAATTCATCGATGTTATTTTAATACAAATCGTGTCATAAAACGGTTTATATTGTTATGGTTCACATACACAAGCAACACAGCAAATGCAGGGCTGTTCAATTCCACAGATTTAATATCGGCCATGATTTGATGTTTAAAATATCATTTTGTTGTAACTATAAACTGTGTTTTAGATATTATACAGTTATTTTAAAGAAAATATAACTAATATTTTTTCCAAATTTTCGCCAATATATATACAAGGTAGTATGTATACCATCTCTTAATATTACTAAAGATAGAAAACATTTGATGACCTGTTTATTCCTTCTATTGTATTTAAAATATATCACATACTTCTGATGTTTTCTTTTAAATATTGGGAGTACTCATAGGATCTGTTTTTAGTCTCAAATTTTGATTCACTGAATTTATTAAAAATATTCTAGACTTAATTTACAATAGTGTAAAATATTTCACTCATTTCCTAAGCTTTTGTGTCTTTAAAATAATTTTAGACATTCAAAATATGCAAATTTACGATAATATCTATTTATATTTTGCTATTACTCTCATGCAGTTTATAAATCAATCATTAAAACTTATTTTATAATAAAGAATAACATGTCTTATCACATTATTAATTTTAAAGAGAATTTTCTTTTTACTAGAAAAAAAATTCCGTCTGTAAGTTAGAAGGGGGTGAGAGGGGATTTCCACTTCATCAAGAAAATACATTTCCTTCCTTTAGAAGAAGCATTCTCCCTCGCGTTAGAAATTTCCTGTTTGAAGCACTAAACAATAATTTGAAATTCAGTCTATTTACTCGTTATCTAAAAGTTGGGGGGGGAGGTAATGTGGAAAAGTTAAAGGGGGAAACGATAATTTGAAATTCAGCCTACTCATTATCTAAAAGTAGAATAATAAAACTCAATTTTAGAGTTTATTTTCAAATATAGAAAAATATCATCTTAAGATGTGCATCAATATTAAAATAAGAAAAATAAATAAATTCTGTACTTCCCCTGTAGATTGGTAGCAATATCTTCTAAAGTGAAACTGTAATGTAAAAGATTCAAAAGTCTTTAAATACACATAAAACATTGCTATCTACAAAATAGGATAACCATAAATTTCCGAAATCTTATAAATAATTTTATAACAAAATATTAAATCCCTGAAAATGATATATAATTTTTAGGCGTTACTTCATACATTTAATATTAACTTGGAATCTAGTAAAAGTTAGTTTCTCTAAGAAAGAGCTTGTTTTGTTTTAAATAAAATTAGCTTCTTTAATAATTCAGTCTTTTGTCCGAGACACGTCTTCAAGTAAAGAACAATTTAGAGTAAATTGTTTCCGCAATAGAATAGTGAAGTGACTTTCAACAGCCTTTCATCAAAACTGCTCTCCTGTGGATTATATCAACAGAATCTTTTAAGCTGGGTTTTAGTGGATAATGGAGAAAGTGTTCGTTTCAATCAGGATCTTAAAACATATTCTGGTAAAAATTGCGGTATATTTTTTTCTCGTAGTGTTTAGTTTCTCTTTTCTATATTGTTACGGATCTGTAATATGGCTTTCTTGCAGTATCATTTATCATGATTGAAAAGACAACTTTACATATATTCTTAACGATTATCCAAATTGTCATGTTTAATGGCCAGTGTTGAAATCATTGACATGCACTGATACAGCATTCACTATTTTCTTAATGATGTATTTAGACATTGAAGAAATGATAAACAATAATAATTTTCGCGAAAACTCGTTTCTGAAATTTTTAAATATTAGTAGAATTTTTTAAAAAAAATCTAAAATTAGAAAGTGCATGCTTTATTTTTGAACTTTTCAACAGCTTTTTATTTCAAGATGAATATTCCTTAAGGAACTATGTATTTGACTTTATTCTTTTATTCTTTGCCTAAGCTATATTATTTTCCTTTTACAACTGAATTTTTGACACATTTTTTTAACGGGCATTTGAAAAAACATATATATAAAAAGAAAATCTTTAATCATAAATATTATCATGTGAAAACATCATTATTTTTAAGATGTTATTTATCTTAGAAACAATAAATCTGCAATTTGTAAAAAAATATTTTAATAATTTAATATTAAAATAGAAAATGGCGAGCATAAAAAGACCATGCAATTGTTTATGACTTCAGTTTTATCTTTAACATAGTAAAAAATCAAAATCTGAATCGGATCTTACATATAATCTTATCTTTTCCCAAAAATAATAATTAAATAAAAAGAAAAGAAAATGAATGAAAATGAAATCTACAATCACGAATTTTAAGTTAACATGTGAAAACATTATTTTTTACGTCATAATTTTTTAAAATTAATTTAAGTCATTAACCAATTTAAACCGGTTTGAAAAAATATCCTCTCTCTCAGTCACTATATCTCTATAATATATATAAAGAACATTTTTAAAACTTTCAATTTCAATTTTTCTAACTGGCAGATAAAATTTTGGAGTTCGAACGATTTTGTGATGAAATAACAGCTATGATGTCTCATAGTTCTTCGTCAGAATTTTTTAAATGCGTCTGCTGTCAAAGAAGCATACATAATAATAAATCAATACTGGAAAAACAGGTCAATCTTTTAAAAAAAATGCATCTAATTTCAAAGAAGCATTTATAATAATGTAATACAGATAAAAGAAGGTAAAAAAATTGCCCGCTAATTTCGGTGACATCAAAATCTCCTAACCAAAACAACATCAAGGCAATAAAAATTATTATAAAGCGAACAATTTAATTACCAACGATTACAATAGCCTTCTATCGTTTTTGGTTTCTTGAATGGGAAATGACTAGCTTCATTTTGTATAATTGACTGACATTTCAAACATTTCGTTCTTAACGAGCAATTACTATTCATAGTTATATGCTAAAATCGAGGTAATTATTTCTTTCAGGTAATATAACATTAATTTCTCTGTTAATGGTCATTATTAAAAGAATAAATTGCTTTAGTAATTTAATAATATATTAGTATTCCAACATTTTCAATTCCATTGCCTAATTCTTCGCCACGTTGCCAAATGAATGCCGAGTTTGGCGCCATTGACGTGACATACATAAGAATTTTTTTAAAAATTAAATTCCATTTCTGAGATCAAATTTGCAGAAAAGAAATATTTCATAATTAAAACAGTATGATATTTTTTTGTTTGCCTATTCATTTTGATTGAAAGTATCATATTGATTATTCATTTTGATCTCTTGAAAAGATAAACTATTGTTTAATTTTAAAACTCAAAAGATTGATAGAAATAATTTATTTTTAAGTAACAAGCTTTTTGAGATAAAGTTTTTCCGAAAATATTCTAAATAATGGAAATAGGATTCTAAGGACATGTTTTTAAAAATGTGTAGACTGATTTTTATTATTATTGCTGATTAATGTTAAGTAAATTTTAATTTATTCTATTTGGATGTTGGAGGAAAAAAGAAACAAATAGAAATAAAATACAGGAAGCAATAACACAATGGAGATGTTTTGCAGAAAGCAATAAAAGAAATAAAATAATGAATATAATCGTGTATCATATTATTTTGATGAAGAGAACACAATTTTTAAGAGCAGTAAACAATATTCCACTCAAAATGTATCCAATTAAGCTTCACCATTTTACAGAAACTTGAAACGTTCTTAATTCCATTTAGAAAATTGACCGAGCTATCAGGCAACAGCAACATGTAAACAAGCGGACAGTAACGGGAGAAAAGAAGGGACATGTAAGAAGCTCATCGAAATTCTGTCTGTTAACGGAAATCACTTTTGTAATGAATAGCTGGATTTTGTGTCCAGAAAAATGTCACATTTACTTCCCAATAAAATTTTCATGAATGACAGCAATTTTAAAATATAAAGTGACATGAAATGATTTTTATTTAGTATAATTATATTAAAATCCCGTTATAAAGCAACATTAGGATTATATTGGGATGAACCTCGAAATTTTAAATCATGGTCAAATGACGAGGGCAACACCTGAGCTGGTGGCCTCTTCTCCATACCATGCTACACCAGCGGGAGGTTGTTTGACCATGACAGATTTAACACGAAACAGACAGCCTTATACGACGGTTCTTCGGTGGAATCGGGTTTCGAACCTGGGACCCTAAGGCTCACAACCAATATCTTATCACGAGACCACCTCTGCCCCAGCATGAAATTATTACCGGCTCTTTGGTCCGAAATAAGTAAAAGTAACATTGTGTCAAGTATTAAGAAATACAAATTTAAGCTACTAACATTTCCTCCTTTTTGAATTGAACTTACTTGAATTTATTTCCCGTCTCCTTCGTAACATAAATGTATAATTATTAATGCATTCTTTTATCAATCTCATTTTTTGCATCGAAATAAACCATTTCAAATGTCCAAGGCAATAAAACCTGTTTTTCTCGTCATATTATATTCAATTCGTAATATAAATTAACATTTTGTTTTCAAAAAATTGCACTTTTATTTATAAATTGAACTGAATTATATCAATGGAATTATATATGATTTTTTAATATTGATTAATTTTTGGTTTTTTTAATTCTTAATACTAGATGGCTTTAGGAGAAATTTCAATTTCAGTAATTATTAATCGCTAATTAATTTTATTAAAGTATAAATATATTGTTTCGTCATCAATATTAAAGAATGGAAAGAGAGCAGAAAAAAATCGAACCAGGAAATTTTTAAAAATTCATACAGAAAATTCTATCTGTACAAAAATTAAACGAATTAAGGTAAATAAAAGTATGTACAAAAGAAAAAAATAATATTATTTAAAAATAAAATAATTCATATCTCTAAAGATTTTAAATATCATTCATCGAGTCGCCTTTTTTTAAAAGTTATAAAATTTAGAAATGAAAAAATAATAATTTTATAATTAATTTAAGGACTTATTATTATATCTATTAAATAAAGATGCATATTGTACGAACAGGTTGAGTTTATAAATTCTGATGGACTTAAATACAGAGAAAAATCACAAATTTTGTGATACATTTTAAAGGCTTCTAATTGAATGTTACATCCTACATTTATAAATCGTTTTATCCCAATCTAATATTTAAAACGAACGTAGAACAAAGAATATGTTTTTGTTGCATATGCATAAACAGAAATCAGGTATTATATGGAAATAATCCTAAAGAATGTATAACTTGTAGTCGGAAAAGTGGATATAAATTTTGTTTTCACAAATTACTCTCGATTCTCAATGATAGAAATTATTGGGACTTGATTTGTGGCTTTCTAAATCTGGATGTGGTTAAATTGGGAAACTTTCACTAAATATGACTTGACATTAGGAAAAAGGCTTATTCCAATTTCGAGGTTCTTATTTCATATATCAATCGTTGAAAATTGTGTGAATCACATAAAAAAATGCCAGTTCTCCTGTTTTAAATTTTATAATACTTTTTTAATTTCTTTATAAAAGTTTAAGTTACATAAATTTGTATCATTAAAAGAAAAGACTTCCTTTAAATCCTTATGTTTTTATATTTATTGAAATAGGACAAATTTCCGATACATAATCTGTTGAAAGTTTTGGTTTTAAGCTTGAAAAATTCAATAACACAATTTAAAAATTTTAATTTGCCCTTTCTCTTTAATATTTAATAATATAATTTGATTTGCTTTATTTTGAAGATGTTTAGCATAAAAATATTTTCAGAACACCGATCAGTAAATGTAAAATTTATAACTTCATTACATACTATTACTTTTTTATTCTGTTTTTATAACAGGACCACTAAAAAAGTTTTGTCGCTTTTATTTCAGAACCTGCTGGTTTCCCTATTTTGTTATATCTGTGTCGAGGTAAGTGAAATTTTGCTTACCTTATCTCCACCCACAAAAGTGTGCTTATATCATTTCCAAAGCTATAAAACTTCTTTTCCGACAGTAACAGATTTATTTAGTGCTACAGACTACATGAGACAAGTTATTGACAAACCGCTGATATCATAAAATAGATTCGATCACATTAAACACAGATGGGTGTAGATTGATGGGAAAAAGTCCACTTGGAAAATATCTAGTTAGGGCTTTCGTTTCTGTTTTATGAAAACTTAAAGTTATTACTTTTGGAAACAGACATTTTATGCATTTCATTAAAAAAGGCTAACATAATATAACAGGGCAGATATTTTAAGATTTTACCTACAGTAAAATATATTTTAAAGCATTAAAAAGTTGCTTTTAATTGCAAGAGAAAACATATAGAAAGATTTGCTTTTTCTGTAAATTAAATATTCTGCAAAGTCATTAATTAGTAGTATAACGTTATAAATATTTTCCCGTATTATAAATCTTTTTAAAGATTTTTAAGTGAACTTTTTAAATAAGTTTTACAAGATGGAAATTTGAATTTCTGTAAAATCATATTAGATAAGAAAATATTAGATTTTTCTCAGAAATCTAAGGTTCATTTTTGTGTCTGTTTTTTCAATGATGGAAAGTGAATGAATTTCATAGAATGCAATATAAGTTATATTTTGAATAAATATGCAACTATACTAACATAAAAAATATTTGCGCTAAAAGTATTTCTTTCTTAAAATTCTTTGCAAAAGAATTACAAATTTTGAATCTCCTTTTTTTATGATTATAAAGAACTTTAGATACATTATTTATTCTTAATATAGCTTATTTGTTATAAAATTCATTTTATTTTCTTTGAAAAACATTTAGATGCAATAATTCTGACTTATTTAAAATATCTCTTAATCATTTTAAATAGTTTAATTTGTGGTGATTTTAATATTTCTAGCAACAATAATCTATTAACCAAATATTTGCCATTTTCTTAAACAAAAACTTGGAATATATTTCTATATACGTATTTGTTTTGCAGACTTTTACATAGATATTAATTGATTCGATTAATAATAATAATATCCCATTGGATGATGATTTAGCTAGATAATGTATTCTTTAAAGAGATGCTTAACACAATATGGATGATATTTTTGTATTAAAAGAATTTAGTTTGGACGATGGCGGACCAGACCATCATCCAGATTTGTTTTTAAGAAAAAATTGAAAAATGAGTATATTTAAAAAATGCAAGTGAAATCCTCTACAATAGGAGATATTTCTAAAAACAAAATTATCCTCTTTTGTGGTCACAATCAAAACTTCTTATTGCCTAGTTAGTTAAATGAACATAAAAGCTATGGAAGCTATCATTGGAGAAAAAGATAAAGAATTAAATATTTCTTCTCTTTGAATTTCATATTCATTTTCTATTCGGTGTATACTTTTACCACTTTTCAAATTAAATAACTTAAACCATCTTCTCTTTTGATGAATTCAAAATGTGTATGTGTGTATTTTTCAAGAAATATCCTTTATCTGCAGTTTCTGAAACTATATTGTAATTTTATTTTCTTTAAAATAATGAAAATTTCCAATATAATATACAACATAAAAGATTGAATACGAGCCTTTTTGCTGTTTCTTCAATTATTTAACAGTAGCATTATACATTGTTATAATCTTATTAAATATATATAATTAATTGATATTAATCCAAATAGCTAGATAAGTAAATATAGATTGCTGATTATTTCAAAAAAAAACTTTTAATTAAAAGATTTGATGATCGCCTTTGGGACGCGGTAGCCTAATGGTGAGGTCTTAGCTTCGAAACAAGATGACCTCAGATTCGAGGCCCGATTCCACCAAGGAACCATCTTGTAAGTGGGTTTAGTGCACGTTAAATCCGTCGGGGCCAAACGTTCTCCCTCTGGTGTTGTTGTTATTTCTTATGACCCTTGACATAGACAAGCTTGCTAAGGTAATCAGCGATTTAAGCATTATCAGCGTCTCTTGTTTTGTAATAACGGCAACAAGTGCCAAGTGTACGACTTTTGTTACTACCTTATCACATTCGTTTGCACAGCCCCTGTTTACAGTGGAGCATTTCCATATACCTTACAGATAGAACAGGGAAGAACAACCATGCCTGAACCGGGACTCGAACCCGGGACGCCAATATCATGGGAAAGACGCGCTATCCCTATGCGAGGACTCCGGCTCCTCTGGTATGGTGTGATAGTTTGGAAAGGAGGATGAAATCTTGAGTGTCATCCTTGTTATCTGAAGACTGTTCAAAATTACGAGCCCATTCCAAAATAACTATAGTGTTACTTTAAAACGGAACATTATAAACTAAACTAAACCTAACCAAACTCGGTGGCTATCTTACAAATAGAAATGAATTTTCATAATTATCTGTTGTGTGTTTAAATATAGCTCTCTTGCAGCACCTTTCAAATGTGAAAGTGTGAGAATAAATTCACTTTAACACATGATTATTTAAAGATTGCTTCATCCTCTTTCAATGATTTTTAAAAAATAGTATCTAAAATTTTGTCAAGATATCAATTTATTTTTAAATTGCTTATTTCTCCTATTTTCGAATTCATTGTTCCATCTTATTAATGTTTCTTAATATTAATATTTAATGTTTAAGAAACAACTGTATTTTTTAAATGATAATTTTTTTAAAAAATAGGCATTATTCTAATGCCTATTAAAACCTACAAACAAGGGAGGTTGATTAGGCTCAAATCGCTGACTACCTCAACGATCTTGTCCATAACGTCTCATAAGAGACAATTATGGACTGTATGGGATAAGTTATTAAAACACTTTATCCCATACAGTTACATAAACACTTTAATGATAATCTACGTTTTTTTAAAAATTCCATTACCTTGCATTACTATCAAATATTATTAAAGCGGAAATTTTATTGTTTTAGAGAAGAAAATTTTATTTTTGAATTACATCAAAAGCGCATGTAAATTTTGCTTTTGTATAGTTAATAAAACACGTGAATTAATTATTACAAAAAATAAAAAAAAAACAATCTGATTTGTTTGAACAACCTTCAAAAGTTTAGAGTAAAACAGACAATATGTGTCAAGTAATTCTCTAGCATCTAATTCCTGCCTTCATAATTTACAGTCAGTGCATGAGGATTTTAGTAATATCATCTGACTTGAAATTACCAGAGACTTTAACATTCCTTTAAAGATGTCTGCAGAAGTTAATGAAATATTTTTAATGGGTCTTCGCAATGTTCCTAGTTTGCTCTTTTGAGTGGGGGAACATACATTCTTTGAAACGAATCCTAGTTGTAGCAACCCAAGGCAGTTCAAAAGATCTCGTTAGATCCTATTTTAAATAACAAAAAATTTAGTAAAGCTTTCATTTTAAGCTAGAAATAAGTTTAGTTATTTTTTGCTGTAATAATCTAGTACTCAGTAGATTCAAAAATGCTATAGCATAGAAATATTTTATTGGATTTAGTCCATGGTTGCCTCTTTCACTTAATCAAATAGAACAACTGTAAAATGAAGAATAAATAAATTTTACCTGGATAAAAACAAACTATTACTAACAAATTTCTCTTAGTTTTAAAAAATACAATTTATTATTATTTCGAAAATTAATATAAATAATTTCAACCACAAATGCGAATTCAAAATTATAAAATATTTTATTTATAAAAATATATCTTATATTTGACATAAAATTAAGTATATTATGGATTTTATGTTAAAATATAATATTATGGAAGTTAATTTTTTTTCTATCTAATAACTCTTTTAATATAAAGACAGAATTTCTTAAGTGTAAAAATAAAACAATTTTCTTCAATTGAAATTTGTTAAATATTTTTGAAAGTACTGAATTCAATAGAAGATAATAATAATAATAATTTATATCACTTTATTTGAATAAAAAATAAAAGAAAATAACATCTTTTTAAAAATAATTTAACTCACTTAATTGAAGAGTCATTGTTTATTTTTAAAACAAGAGTAATTTAATATTTATCTCAAGAGTAATTTTAATCCTATGATAAACGATGAAAAAAGTGAACAATTAAGGTTTCCTAGATGTTTTTATCCTTTAAATTAGTTGCACCTTTGACTTAATTGCAGACCTAAATAAAAACGAAAATATTTGTAGTGAAACGAACGATTCAGTAATTTAATAAGAAAAGATTAAATGAAATAAAAATTATTCGTATTACGCGGTTTCTTCATTAAATAATTGTTTTAATATTGTGTTGGTGGACAAACAATTAGCAAAAAACTGACTGAAGAAAAAAGTTTGTAATAAGAATTTCCCCAAAAACCATAATTAATGAGCTCTAAAATGTATTGCTGGAAAGAGTATTTTTCACAGTCAAAAAATTCTTATAATAATTTTCAACTGGATAAGAAAGAAAATATAATTATTTCATTTATTCAGAGTATGTTAGTTTAAAAAAAGTATTCTATTTTTAATAAGGTAATTCCGTTTGATATTTTCACTGAATTATTTGATTATTGCTTTCTTTCTGCGGTAAATATGACTCAAAGCTCGGCCAGAGTGGTAATTTTTTTTTCGTATTTTTAATTATTTACAATTAAGTAACCATTTGAAAATATTAGAGTCGATTTTAAGACTATATTTAAAAAATATATATTTAGAAACTTTCAATAAAAATACTTGTAACAATTAAAACTTATTTATTGAATACTCCCTTTTTATACTCAAAAATGTTATATGTTTAAGTAAATATGCAATTTACAAAAAAAAAATTCTCTATCAGAATTTTACCTGATACCTATACATTTTTTCATTCATTAATCTCCTAATTTTCTCAATCAGAATTATTCATTCATAAAAATCTCATTAAAAAAATATCCGTTCCTATTTTATTTTTAGATAATTTAAATAAAGGTTTGCTTTCTTTTAAGTACGCATATAAGGATTTTACTTGTTAAATAATGTTTAAAAAATATGCAGAGTTATACAGTCTTTTTATATAAAATTACTCATCTCTTTTCTTAAAAAAATGGTTTAAACATTTTAATAATCTGAGTCATTCTTTGGCTTCACACACAGAGATATTTAGGAATTTCTCTATGTGTGAATTCAATATCTATTCAAAGTGAAGCAAGTGAATTCAATATCTATTCAAAATAATCTTGAGATAAAATATTGTTTCGTTTTCCTTTGTTATAAATTGTAGAATTTTTACAATTTTTCTTGACATTTAAACGAAAAAAAAATGTAAATAAATTTTCGAATAGGGGAAGAAAATTTGGTAGAATAAAGTGGAATAGTATATTCTGGAAAAATAGGAAAAAAAAAGAGTTATATATATATTTCAGTTTCAAAATTTAAAAAAAATAATACATTCAAAATGCATGAGAGAAATAGGGAATGTTTGAGAATGTTTCTGCACGGCCACTCCCATTGTGTAATTACAGGATCTGACTAAGCATTAGAATATGGCATAATTTAAATGAAAATTTAGCTTAGGTAGTGCAACATCTAAAAATAATTTTGAAAATTTTCTTTAATTATAAAAAGGTTACATTGCAATTTATTTAATATTATAAATATATGTATATAAATAAAAGATTCGATTACGCATTAGAATACGGTATTATCTGAATGAAAAATTTTAATTAGTTAATGTATCATATAAAAATAAATTTAGATACGTTTTATAATTATAAACAAATGCATTATAGTTCATTCAATAATTATCATTAGAATAATTATATACAACTATCTCAATTTAAAAAAAAGCATGAAAAATCTTTTTATACAATAATATATTGAGTAGTTTTTGTAAAGTTTTGGTGTAATAACTAATTATAAATTTGGTTTAAATTAATTTCTTTTCCTTTTTTTTGTCAAAATATTATCGATTTAATATTCGACAATCCGTCGCATACGATTGCATAAATTTATCTTTTTATAACTGAAGATCAGTTGTCTTTGACAATTTGCTGGTTCATTTGGAATGTTGATTTGTTCATACCAATAAAATCCCTTAAAAGTAAGTTATTGTATACATGCCCCTTTCTGATGGAATAAATCTCCCGACATTAGAGGGCCATTAATAAATTATGTCAATTATATATTTGAAAATGCATGGATTTTTTTTTTGGCTATGCAGCTTTTTTTTTCTGATTTCTTATGTATACATCGTATATGCATCCTCTTTCTTAGCTTCTAAATACGGAAAAAAATAATATGATTAAATATTCGGTGAATGAATAAAATATGTTTGAATTTTACATTTACAATGAGATTTAATACTTTAAGTTCTGAGAAATAATGATAATAAATAATTGTTAAATTATATTGTTACATCTTCTGATATTCGATATTTTTTCTTCTGGTGTATTTAAACAAATTATTTTATTACTAATCTTCACATTCCGTTCTTCTAAATGATTAACAAGCTTAATAGAGAATAACTAATAATAGATTTATATATTTAAAAAAAGGTTTCCAGTCTATCTTTTCCAAATAACAGAAAAAATGTATTATAATCTAAAAAATATATCTGTTTTTTTTTTGGATTTTTATTTTAGCTTTTAATCTATGACTGTTCCGTTTTCTCCAAAAAAGAGTAATTTCCAGAAAGCACTCATTGTTTTCAGATGAAATGTTCAAAGCGTAGCGCTAAATAAAGTAACATCCAAACTATAAATGGATTATCTCTGGGATGTTCCCTATTACAGAAGTTTTCGGTGACCAAAAGGGACTATATAACTCCTCCGTTTCTATTAGCAGACGTCTTCCTTCGGACTCTTTCGGACTATTTCAGAAGAGGATGCTTCGGTTATTCTAGTTTAATGTACACATCAGGAAATGGATATTTGTCACATTCCCTACTCCATCGGGTAATGGTCGCTTAATATTTTACAAGAAGGACATTATCTCATAATGGCGTTTCTTTTATCATGATAGATTGCCTCTTAATTTTGAGAAAATGGATAGGAAAAGTTGTAATTTTCTTTGTCTAACTTGGGAAGATTGATATTTTTGTTTAGATAGAATTGATGCTCTACATTTATCAGTATGAAAACAGATCAATTAAATAAATTTCTATCTCGAATAACCTTCCAATGACATTTTAATTATTAATGTATTTCTAAATTTTGAAAACAATTCAATAAAATTACTGCTTTATGTAGATTATCTTTATGAAACACTAACAAAATGTAAATAATTTAAGCATACCATCTTTCACCCCCATACAATTAAATTGTTACTATTCTCAAAATAAAACCCCAATTATAATTTACATATAGATTAAATTTTAGTTATATATAGATATAAAACTATACAGACAAATAAATAAATATGAATGGAAAATTTCTTTAAAATTTCTCCACGGCTTTTTCATTGGCTTCAATTGCATTGCAAATGAAATCACACTACAAATGTTGCATATATTACATAATATAACATAATATTTTTTTTCTTATTTATAATGCCTAATAAATTTTTTACAAACATATTAAGTGCTTTGTTTATAAATATGAGAGATTTTTTTATAAGTTTCTCAACAACACAAGAGTTCAGTATAAATATTCAATTCCCAAGTTTAAAGAATATTCATTCATGGAAGTTATCTTTTCATTTAGCTTTGATTTCTGATGCTTTTCCGTTAATCGGGCGTCAAGAAAAAATCACCAAATAATGTATAATTACGCTAAATTTTACAGCAATTTTAAAGGGAAAAATCGCCAAATGTATAATTTGGCGATTCATTTTTTGGTGATTTTCCTCTGCCGCCCGGCTAACGGTAAAGTACCCGATTTCAACGTATGTTGCCCTAAATATATACATGACTTTGAAATTGCAAAATGAAAAATAATAATTTTATTTACTAAAATACTTTTTTCCTTGTATTTAAATAAGGCTCTTCAGTTTTAAATACTTAAATCTTTACAAATGCAATCTCATATATTCTGTACATTTTTCACAGATAAGTTAAAAACACAATGTATTATAAGCGAAAGACTAGTGGAACGTTCTTGAAAAATATAAGGTATTGGGATTTATAGCTACAAAGGCTTTTATCCCCGGTTTCCAGAAGTTAATATTTAAAAAATCTTGTCAATAAACAAAAAAAAACACACACGCACAAAAAAAAGCAAATTGGAGTTACACTCAGTTAACAGTTAAAAGCAGTTCCACTGGTGCACTTTAGTACATATTCGGGAGTTCCAATGAAGAGCAGATGTAGAAGAAAACGGAGCATTCTCGCAACACAGAGTGGTGAAAAAGGGACGAGTCACAAAGCAAGGTCACAACTGGATGAGGTCGAAAAAAAGTGGAACGTTTTTGAATTTCTTTTAATGAAATTATAACTTCTTGATTGCCACATTTGGTATAAATAAGTAAATTTACAAAATTATTTTAAAGAAGCACATAAAATTGTTGTCCAAAGTTTCAAATTTATATCTGCTTTGAGGGCAATAGGTTGAGCCAAACCTAGATTTTCTTTTCAATTTCTGGTGGGAATCTAAAATATTTTTGTGACTATTTACATGGTAATATATAAATTAAAATATTTTACATGGTTAGAATTTAAAGATAGCACATGAAATCTTTTTTGAAACATTAAAAAAATAAATTAAATATGAAATATCCAGATAATTTTGATTACTTCATACATTATATTCCCATTGATATACTATAGTCCAAAATTAAATATCTCTCTAAAGCAGGAATAATTCCTAACCAACAACAAAATTTAAACTTCACCTCGTCATGTCACCTTTTATTCATGTCAGAGGTTTAGCAGCACTGAATCCTTGATCATTCGATTATGAAAGGCATCATTATGACATATCTGGACTCGCAATTCTATATCGTTACTTTTTAACGTTAAAAGTTTTATTCATGCCATTTACCTATATACAATGTTCTTAAAATAAGAATACAGTAATTATAATGTTTCCGTAAAATAAAGAAATTACTACAAATATTGAAATAATAATAATGAATAGATATTTACTTAGCTACAATTATTGAAGTTATATTAATTTGAATTATTAAAATATCAGCTTTCCTCATCATCAGTTACTAAAAGGGAAAATAATTATTAGTAGATGATTTGGTCTATTTTGTTTCGATGAAGATTTTTGATTGAAATATATGTGGAACATTTTCTGTAAATAATTTGTTTTCTTAATGGTATTTGTGATCGGAGAGTAGTTAAAAAAACTGTTTTATAATTATTTTTAAATTCTCTTAAATTTCTTTTATTTTTAAATTATCTTAAATGTGTAAAAAATGTTGACAGAGTGTTTCAAAATTACGTAATTTTCGTGAATTTTGAGCCTTTATCGAAAGAGAACGCCTCATTAATTTCTTCCATGTCTCTAGTAAGATGGTTATTTAACCCCCACCCTCATAAAACTATGGATATTGGGTAAAACCACGAAATGGTTTGTATAGTGTTTGCGAACAATCTCTTACTTTTAAACGACCAATTCTTGAACATACAGAATATTCTTCCGTTTATCACGGAAATGGTGCTAATGATTTGGATCAAATTTTATATTTAGATAAGATTGTGATTTTTAAGTTTATCCATGCAAGGGACTTTTCTGAAAAAATAAACACGATTCTAAACGCTCAATTTTTAACAAACAATTACAGCCATTTTCTATCAAACTTTATTGTAAGATAGAGAAATCAATAAGCTATTTTGAATAATTTATCATAAATTAAATTTAAACAGCAGTCAAACAAAGTAAAAAAAAATATCAACTTTCAACAATGGGATAGGTCAAATAAATTTCGCACAGATTTGTTTATTTTGATGAGGCAATAATTCATTCAATTTTAGTAATCATTCTATTTCAATCGTAAAATAATTACAAAAAACAAAAAAAAATTGCATCTCAACTTATTATTTTCACCTCTTTGAGAGGTTGGAAATTGTTCTTCACCAATTAATTTGATACAGATTTTTGACCGATGTACAGCATATCTATAGTAGTTCACATATATTTATTTTCGAATCGTATAAACAATATTATACGATTCGAAACGATATTCGCAATGTTGTTGAATATTGATCACTACAGAATAATATAATATTTCACAATATTTCATATTATTGTGCAATAACTTGCATTACATTAGGTTATTATCGATTTAACTTAAATCAAAATTACTAACCCTTTGCACTCCAATGGTGCCTCTGACTGACCCTTCGATATTGTGCGTCATTTTGAGGTTTTATTTATTTATTTTTCTAATTTAATTCTTAAAAACGCCTACATAATGTTTAAAACATATAGATTAATTTTTCAAAGAAATATGACTAAAAAGAATTATGTATATTTCTTCTTAACAATAAACAAATCTTTGTATTAAATGAATAATTTTTCATTTGATTTTTTTTCGGACTGCAAAGGGTTAACTTTATGGATTACCGTTAAAATAGTAAAATTTTCAAATATCAATTTTGCTCCTAAATATATATTGCATAAAAATGGTTATCATCATGAGCATTTGGGTGATATTCGTCTTGTGATATTCGGAATTCTTTACAATGTTGGGAAAATAGAACCTCTTTCCTATTTAGAACTATTATATTATATAAATATTTAAAAATTTGGCTATGGATTTCAGAAAAAAAGTTACAGACTTTGAAACAATCGAAGTAATTCTCTATAATGGAAAGAAGTAAATTTTCAGTATAGAACTACAACTTGATTGATACGTCTGATAACTTGACAACACATTCTAATGCCGTATAAATGTAATATCCAGGGCGAAGATAAAACCCAACGTCTAGAAAGTCATCAATTCTGTCATTTTGCATAAAAATGCTATTTTCACGGCGGCGAAGCAGAAATAAACAAGATTTTTCACTTTCGGCAATCGATTATTTTCACTTTGGCTGAATAAAACAATTTCTTTAAAAATGGATTTCAATTCTCTTCCAAGGAAAACATTACATTTTGAAATTGAGCTATTATTAAAGGGGTTCGACCATCAGTGTAGTAAACATTATAAATAGGAATTTGCATTAAAATGAAATATAAACGTTTGCATCTAAAAGTTAAAATCATTTCTAATTTTGGGGGTAAAATTTCTAATAAAATTATATTAATATTGCATTATAATTTAATTACCGGCTATTAAATTCTATCAAACTTATTAATAAAATACGAAAGATTCTGAGGAAATTAGAAATTAGTATGAAATTGGCAAAGTAGCCTCGCATGTTCTGTTTTAAAAAAATGAAAAAAAAATAGATATTCACAAAAAAATATATCAATCACCAGTGAACAAAACCGCGCAATGAATGTTGGATTGGGGCAGTGTTTTTAAGTTAAATTGTTGATAAATAAATTTGAAATATTGAATAAGGGCAAGATTGCGATGGAATCTCTTGAGCATGGTGACTATTTTATGTAAACGATTTTGACTTAAAATTAAGTAATTCACATGCTTATCAATAATTTATTAACATGTTTCAGATTTTTTAAAAATAATTCTAAATTTAGCAAATAAAAAATAAGTTTGGTAGAAGCTTTGATCAGAAATATTTCAACAGATAAAATATATCGACTAAATCAACAAGTCAATTTAGGTCTGAAACCATTTTTTACGCTTTTTTTATCAAAAGCGAAATAAGTGAAAATCACCTAGTAAAGTAATCATTTCTAAAATGCAAATTGCATGGCATCAACAGACATAAGTTCTAAAAAATTAGTCTTTTAGAAAACAATAATAATAAAACTTTAGAAACTCTAATAAATATGATTATTTTATCTTTACTTGAAAAACATTTCTACATTTTTTTTAACATATTCGAAATTTTACAAAGTTGTACAATTTCTGCAAAATTAAAATTTTTATTAGTATGTATGCCACATTTTATAAAACTCCTCACAAAGTGGTCATCTTTAAATTTTCTCGTATATTCCTTGATAAATGTTTTATAGCCTTATTTTCTTCAATCCTAATGAATTGACATTGATCAAAGACATGAATGCCACAGGTACTCAGATTTTTATTTTAAGTTTCCCACTCATAAGTATTTTTTTTTTGCTTTAAAGGATGATATTAAAAAACCGAGTGTGTGTGTTTTTGTCGTATTTTTGCCTATGGATTAAAATCAAAAAGTGAGGCAGAACGGCGATTTTAGATAAGATCACGCACCAAATTTCAATTATTTAATTCATTGTGTTTTGAGTTATTGAAATAATTGGGCTTTCATCGCTTTTACATGAATGAGAATGAACAGATCTATAGACAGCTTTGGTTGAAAATTTTATACGAATCTATAATTTATATGCTAAAATTGTATGAAAAGTTTATCAAAAACTTATGCTTTATAATTGCCATACCCTATTTTGCCAAGGTTAACAAATTTCTAGGTATAGATTTCACACAAAATTTAAGAAATCTCTATGAAATTGATATAAAGATCACGGATAAGGTTTAAGACTTCTAACTCAAAGCATTTTTGAACCATCATATCCTCAAATAGTCAGATATAATTCCAAAATTGTATTTTCATTCTTATTGATCTTTCTACAGAGGATATTTGTCAATGTCCTTAAGCCTTATACCTTGATTATTACAATGCTTTCTCAGTATTTTTCATACCAAATTCATTTCTCTATTAATATTATATGAGTAATATATATGTAATTGCCACTATTACATGCATAGAAATGTATTTTTCTTGGCAGAAAGCGATATTCATACATCTAATGTAGACAACTAACCCACTTGAAGGATGTTTCTGACCGGCTAATGAATAGATTTGATCTATTAAGCCACCAGTATAGCTACCCATTACTTAACTTCGCTAAACGCGACACGAAGTAATCTGGTCTAGACCAGAAGCCGATAAATGTACTCGGAGATGTCTTCCCTAAAGGAGGACATTATTTTGTTGGATCACGTCATTAATTATGTCAGAAAGTATTCTTCAACCTCCAGGGTCCAAAAAAAGTTTCTTAGTATAACTGCTATTTATGTCTTTTCCAGTTTTTTAGAAGAATTCTCTTAGTATTATTTTAATCTTCTTTTTAAAAAATGTGATACTTTAAAAATAAAATTAATTTCTGTTAATTTACATCAAAATCTCGCAAAGCAATTCAAATTTTCACAATTCATGATTATGTCATCAAATTTTTCTAAGGCAACGAACAAACCTAAATAAAAAATTAATTTTAAATTTATATGCATAAATTGAGACTCTGAAAACTCTATTGTTGATTTTTATCTTTTTTATTACAGCCGTTATAGATATTGTATTAATAAAATAAATAAGCTCGTGTGTAGAATATTGTATAGCTTCCTCGACATACAGGATGCGTCTTCTTGTGTACAGCCAACCACCTCGCCTACACTGAACGGAGCGTTGGATTTGTTGTAGCCGACTGAGGTCTTTAGCATTTTCTATTCTTGCATTGATTGAATTTTTCAAACTGATATTCTCTTCGAGGTAATTGGCCCTAAAGTGATGAAATACTGACATCTTCCTCCTCCTCGTCAAAAAATTTTCAAACAGTTGACAAAAAGTTGACAATTTTTGACCTCATGTCCTTCAGAGTTTTAAGATTACCTGGTTCCATCAGTATTATACTTGAGTCAATATTTTCACCTTTCAGGTTTTTTATTAGTTCCGAGATTTCTGAGCGTTCCTTTAAATAGTTGTAAACAGTATCTACTTTTCCACAGATCCATTTATTTTCCTGCATTCTTCCAAATCTTTGGAAATATGTAGGGAATCTCCCATGTCCTGATACCAGCGGATGGATATTGGGTTACCAGTGGATTGTATCTTCTTATATATATATATTTCAGATTAGGAATGAAATCGTAAGTTACTCTTCCGTTTGTGGACATATACCATCCATCAAACCATTGTAACTTAATTTCTTTTCTGAATTCCCATTTTAAGACACCATTTGATTTGGGGACAATTATATCAACAATCTATTTCTGTGCCGCCCTCTTTGCATATTGATCCACCTTTTCATTATCATATATCCCAATATGGGCCTCAACCCAACTCAACTCTATCCCCTTCCATACAAGATGCTATACTGCTAATAAAACTTAATTCCTAATCATAATGCAGAGTGCTCTCTTGTCTTAATATCTTATACAGGAATGTTAAATTTTTTATTAACTAAATGCTTTTGGTGAGTAGAAGTTTACTAATATTTGCTATCATTCATTGTGAAATGTTGATGATTCTTTTTGAAAAAAAAATTAAATTAAAATTAAGCAAAGTTTGTGCATATTACCGGTATAACACGTGGTATTGTTATTGCACAAAATAACTATTTATTCGCTTTTAAATTTAAAAATTGCATATTTAAAACATACCAACTTAATTGTGTTACCATTTTTTTTCTAAATTTTGATAATTTTTTTAGTTATAATTTTTACTTTCTTTTTGATAAATGAGTTGAGTGTTGAATAAAAATTCAAATCGTTTTCATTCTGATATTGAATGTTTAAAATATCAAAAATGTTTAAAATCAACATTTTTCATGAATTATTGGAAAAAAAGTATAATTGTAATTTGTGGCTGATTTAGTAAGCGTTCTTCCTCTGCATGAATCACATAAAATTGCAACTGTTTTGCTATCGAGATAGAATTTTTTTTGTTGTATTAAAACTTTAAATACAGTTTCCGAGAAGCAATACTTTTGAAAAAAATGTTTGATCGTAATACTAATTATTCAAAATATTATTTAAATAATATTATGATATCTAATGAAATCGCTCTTAGAAGTTTGTGTTTTGCTTTGTCCCTAAACTAAGGTTAATATTAAATATAGGAATTTTTAAATAAATAAATGTTTAAAAAAATTATGAAAAATTGCTAGTTTAATACATATTCTCATATGTTTCTCATAATTACTTTGAATTGCAAAATATAACGTGAAAATGAGCGTGAAGTTTCATTCGTTTACTTAAAAAACACTTTTAGAAATTGCGAAGAAATTATGAATTATAATTTTTTAAAGAATTGTAAGTAATTATAATTTATTTTAAATTCCCTGAACAACTTTTAAATGTACAGAGATACTTTGAACTCAATAAGAAGGTGGCTTAGAGTTTTTTTTAATCCATTCTTTTACAAAATAAACCATTCTTAATCAGTGGGATTTTTTAAAATTAAGCTTGAATAGATTTAGATTTTAACTAGAAAGGAAAAAATGACGAATATGCCTCCAGTATCAATCACTGGAACGATTTCACAAATTTTATTTTGTATGAGAATTTATGACTTCTAGAGGCCATCAATAACCATTTATTTCTTAACAACATCAATTTTTTCAGGAACATTTCAAAATCTCTTTTTTTTCACTGCAATTTCAAAATAGAAAAAAAAAACATCCTGGATCCATAAACAGAATTCTCAGACCACAACTAGGATAAAGATTTTGCCAAATTTTCTCCATATGAAAGCTTATGACCTTGTATACTCCATAAATAATCATCACCACTTTCTCAACCGCCTTTTATTTTTGAAAGACAATACAAATAAAATTTTCATATACCCTTACCATCAAAGAAATGAACCTTTCTAACCAGCCAAGTTCATTACTTATCTTGCGCAGGTAACTAATTGAGTACTGTATGTTCATTGCACCAGTTTAGGTTCAAAATTGTTTTCGCTTGCTTGATAAAATATTCTTCATTAATATTCTTAATTAAATTAATGTTCTTAATTAAATCATTAATGTTCTTAATTAATGCACTAAATTAATATTATTAATAATTTTAGATTCAAAAAAAATTTTAATCACTTGGTAAAAAATTCTCCATCATTTCTGAATTATTATTATTAATATTTAATGATTTTTATTGGCTACTTAATGAAAATATTAAGTTCAGAAAAATCTCTGAAACAGAATGGAGTAAAATCACACTATTCCTTTCATTTATTTCATCTCTCCACTTATAAAGAAGTTTCAAATAAAAAAAATAAATTAATGAATCTAAGCTATATCAAGAGATGCGTATTATACTTCACACTCCATAAAACTTTCGTCGTTTATCTTTTCATTTAAAGTTTTGCTTGAAAAAAAACAGTATCCTTGATCTATTTCATTTAGAACAATTGGAACAAATGGTTTTGTCTTACTTTTATTTTAACTCGAGAAGAAGAGGGGAAAAATCGCATCCTTTCACTTTCTTTGAGAAGTTTAATTGCATTTTCAGGTTGAGCCCAGACTAAAAACATTTGAGTTAAACAATCAGCCGTTTTCTGTCCATTTTTGTTTGGACAGTGCTATTTGTAACATGGACAAGAAAGCCTTCACAGAAAAAGGAATTTGTCAAAAATGGTATTTATTTTTTGTTGGTAATAAATATCTTCAGAAAAAAAGCCTTTTTTTTGTCAACTATTCTTTTATAAAAGAGATTAAGTGATAAATTTTTATTTCTTTTTTTAAAGTATATATAGTTGATCATAATAAAAGTCCATAAAAAGGAAATAGTCATAAAAGAATATATAATATTCTTGCATTGTCATATTAACATAAACTTTGATCTCTTTATTCTGTAAAAAAGGTTAATGGTTTCTATGACTATTTCTTTTTTAAGGATTTATATTTTTTCTTATTTTAAGTGACCTTGAAAAAAAATTATTGAAAAAGAAATTAAACATCTTTAAAACATCCTTGAACATCTTTAAAACGGTAACTAAAGGGTTTAACTTAATAATTTGAACTAAGCAAATGTATCTAAAATCAAAGTTTTAATGTTTAGAAAAAGTAGCAATACTACTTTCATTCAATAAGTTTAACCCATAACTGGAGACTTGTCTGAAATTGAATCCACGCTTTTCATTAGCTCAGATTATTATTTAGCATTTCTTCCTTGAATACAATAATCTCCTTAGTATTTTTAAGTGCTTTCAACAGTACGTTGGCAAAAGTCTCGGAATTAACAAGAACATATACACGAATAATTTTGTTTCAAATTTTATGTTATTTATGTAGTTTATGACTCCATATCTCTGAAACTGCTCTTAATTTGAATAATGGAAAAAGAAATGCTGTTAATCTAATATTTTTGAATTCTCTGTTTAATTCTCTGAATTTTAATAATAGTGTAATATATAAACGAATTAGTTACTCCTGAAAAGACTGTTTGGGTTTTTCTAATAATATTCTTCCGATATTTAATAATATTTTTGGTAATTGCATGATTTTCAGAATGCGTCATATTTCCAGAATAAATCTCAAGGTTGTTTACAAAAAACAAACAAACAATGGAGTAATTTTGACTCCATGTTTCAAAGCGAGGGAAGAAATTCATGTCTCCAGTTATGGGTTAAATTGATAGCTGCAGTAGTAAAATATCTGCCAAAAAATTGCTGGAATTATGGAGGATAAACAAAATATGTCCTTTATTAAATGGACAATTCCTGTTTGGAACTGATATTATTCATTATTCTTTTTCATTTAATTGAAAAACAAAGTGTATGATATTTCTACACTATCCTTCTGCATAGTATTCCTTTCAGCATCAGTGTAACTATTATCAATTGAAACAGACAAATGATACAGAGATTGAAACATTTTAACTATCCTTCAGTTCTCATTTAACTGTGAAATGTGTTAAAAGATTACAGGCACAGTGAGTTATGTACAAAAATGGGAGCATTAATAGCCCCATTCAATTAAAATAAATTAAGGATAAAATGAAGACATTATCATAAAATAACACCAACACAACAAATCAAATGTCGCCACCAGGCAGAAGAATTGAGAAAATTCAGATTCCAGCTCTTTAACCGGCTACAACCCTCCTTGCCCCCAAAGGAAATGCATCTTATAATATCACAGCCAATACAAACAAGTGAAATAGTTTCCCCAACTTTTAAACACTTTTGAATTAATACCTTAACAATTTACCAAACCATTCATTGTTTTATCATTTAAAAGTTAAAATTTTAAAACCTTTAAATCAAATTAAATTTTTAGATTTTCTGAAGCTAGTCCCATTTAATTTTATAACGTAATATTTTAAAGAATATGCAATAATTATTTGCACGCAATAATTAATTAGAAACTAATATTGAAGCTTAAGGATTTTTTTTTTGTATGTGAATTTAACAATAGCAGCATCTAAGGCAAAGTTACTACAAGTCTATTATCACAAAATAATATACAGAATATAACGTATTGCTGTTCCTTCTTTACGTTTCCTTTAAAATTTCAAATAATTAATGCTTTAAATTGAAATTTAAATGTATGGCAACTAAATCATCATTAACAGAAAAATATTTGCAATTGCATTTCTCATTCAAGACGAGCTCAACAACCGAGAAAGTGACAATTTCTCCAAATAAACACATCATTTCCGTCTTTAAATTTATCACAGTATAAAGTTATATATCAAGAATTGGGAAGTGTCTTTATGGAATACAAATTGATTTTGTGTTTCTGAAAGGTTCCGTGGTTGACGTAAAAAATCACGTTAATATCTTAGGATCAATCGTCTTGAAGGGTGATTTAGTTTACCTACTCTTAGTCGAGCAGTAACATCATTCCCGCCCAAAATTAGTTGGTCCAGGATTTCAAACAAACTCCAGACTGCCTTGGAAATTATTCTTATCCTTACAGTTATTTTAATTAATAATCTTTATAGTTATTCTTATCTTAAATACAGTTATTTTTAGGGGTTAATTTAATTTGAGGTAATTCAAAAACAGATTGGTCATTCATCAGCCATTGCAATCTTTATTAAGTGAATGAGAAAACTCAATGACTTTTATAAAGTAAACTTTATTTACGGTTTTAAGACTAAAATTTATATATTCGTACACATCCTGGACAGTCCTGATATTCACTGCAGTTTTGAAAGTCCGTTTTTTTGTAAAATTGTTCATGTATATTTTGGATATTTGGTTGGTCCTTTACGAAATTTCTCATTTAGAATTCTCTTTTCCTTTTATTATTACCATATTAAATATTCCATTACAATTTTCAATAGCCCTTCACAAATAAATAAAAATCTACATCGAAAATTATCTTTGTCATGTATCTTAAAAATTTTGAAGAAATCAAAGGTAAAACCATTCAACAAATGCTTAACATTCCACTTTAAAACTTTTCTAGAATAAGATGCATTGACTACAGACTATTGAAAACTACTTGGTTTATATTTTAACATCTTCAAAAAAAACTGTCTGACATTGTTTCAGTATCAGGACAGTGAGAAAGCATGATTTTATTTGTTACTGGTGCTTGCAATTGGGAGGAGGACAAACAAAATCGATTTTGAAAGATTTAACTGAGTTTTGGCCATTTCAGAAGTGTAGTTTATCGCCAAAAATTCTTTTCAATTGTTTCCTATGATAAATCCATTAGGCTTTAATATCTTCTCCAATCCAATAGGCTTTAAAATATAGGCTTAATAGGTAATAAATTCAACAGGCTTTAATATCATCTTTTGTCTTTGACAAAAGGTCCAGCAGAAGAATTTATTTCCAACAGTCTATGTGTTTTTGTTGTCAGAAATTGTTTATAAATTGACAGTCTTTTAAGTTTCCTTTAGTGTATAGAAGATATGAAAAAAATTATACAGATTTTATGAAGCAATATGAATATCACAGGCATGAAATTTAAATTTTTATAATGATAAAATAATTATATGATGTACGAATAGAACAGCATTAGATAAAAAAAGTACTTCAATATAAAATATGTAAAGAAATAGAATGGACATTTACTCTCTATATAAATTTATTTAATTAGCACGCATAAATACTTTTATTACATCTTCGACAACTTCTGGAGTTACGGTTGTATTGATCCCCTTTTAAAGCAAGACAAAGCATTTTTTGGATCTAACTGACGATTTTCATCGATGGTCAAATGGACAAAGTAGCTGACATTCTCGTATTCAAATGTCCCCACTATAGAGAAGAGGCTTCAACAAGCCGTATTGAATCTGCTTGCAATGTATTTCTTTGATTAAATCGGTTACAAACTTGAAACCATCTGGACTTAAATCAAGTCCTTACCAGATATCATTGGGAACCTTTAAAACTTTGAAGATATAAAGTGCCCAAAAAAGAAAAGGAATAAAACAGCAACTCAAGAACACAGATATTGTGTCGGTTGCCTCCATGAATTTTAAATCGATTATAATAAGATGCCCAACACAAAAAAATGAAATATCCATTCCAGCTAACGTCACACTTAATTGCATTGTGTTTTTTACTGCTATGTAACTGATGTATTTCTTTAATTTGAAGTTAGTTTTATGTTAGATATTTTAGTGCCTGCTGATTGGATGCCAGGTAAATGACTTGTAACTGTGACAAAATTGGCGACTAAAACTAAAGTTCCCGATTTTTAGTGATATTTCTATTCAAAATGAAGATACGATACCTTTCTAGAAATTTTCTAAAGTGGGGGTGCATATATGAGTTTGTAATAAATAGTTTACAAAACTCTCTCTTGAAATAATTGATTTCAAGTGAGGTCTCTCTCAGCGTCTTGTGCTGATACGCTTGTTTAGTAACGACCTGCTGTTTGTGTCTTATTAATTTCTTCAAGTAATAGTTTATGAATTTCTTCAAGGAATAGTTTTTTTTTCGTATAGAATAAAACGTCATAATTGGCAAACGAATCTGTTGGATTTTAATCATGTACCAACCGAATGGATTTTCAATAGTAATATATAAGATGAATTATAACAAATCGTATTTCAGAAAATGAGTATTATAGACTTCAAGAACCTTTCATACGAAAGAGAAATATTTATCAAGTCCACTCCGCGTATGATATTCAGAAAGTTTTCTTTAATTTCAGAAATTGCTTTCTACTTATTGGAGTTCTTCATAGGTGGTATTGGACATCAATATTTTCTCTCATATATCAGTAGATATGATAGTAATAAAAATAGTTTTTTTTAAATAAAAAATAATTCAGATATTTGTTCTGAAAAAATTAGGACAGAATTCATACATCCTTTAATTACTTAAGAGAAATAAATTTTTATCATGATAATAAATGAAAAAGAAATTAATTTATTATAGTCGCAAAGCACGTATGTTTTATCGAAGTAATCAGAAGAATAAGAAATTTTGCTGTGAAATATACTGAAATATTTATATTTTCAATATTTAGTACAATTATTTATAAAATTTATTGTTAAATTTATTATTGTTTTTTACATATTAATTTTTTAATATCTGAATTTACATTTATGGCAATTAGAGAAATATGAAATGCAAAAAATCAATTCGATTCGTTTCAATATATAATTGCTTTTAATTACAAAATAGTTCAAGATTTTATATTACATTAAAAAGTTTAGAATGTTTAGCTATTAAAACTTTCCGATTAATTTCTAATCCCAAAAGCATGTAATATTCTGAAGAATGTGTTCTTAATAAACACTTTATATATAAAAGATGATTATAACAAGTGTCTAATGTGTTCTAACACTCCTGTAAAATCTACAAAAACAATCGTATTAAATAATCTAACCCACCGGGATCAGAGAAGGCATAATCATGTAGTACAATGGAAGAAATATAGCTCTAAATCCATAATATAATAAAAAAAGGAAAGGAATCTGGATCACAATAAAAGATATATTGAAAGAATATTATTGACGATATATGTTTGTGCCTTATGGACTCCAAAGATTAGTATCCAATATTTGCCTATGCACGACAGAAAATATGATAGTATTCAAGAATCTCTATAAAATATTTCTCTCAAAGAAATCCATCGGCCATTCCCGACTATAATGTAACTGGAAAGTCCACGACAAACTGATTTTGATATGAAAGAAATAACATCCTGTCTGAGCCTTGGGATATCATCTTTTCGTATCTAGACTTTTGAGTGAATGCATTAAAAGAACGGAAAGTGAAAAGAATCTGACATAAATCTCGGGAAAAAATCACCAAGAGTGTCAGTTTGCATAATAACTTGATTTTCAAGCCGAGTAAAGAGAAATAAACAGTATTTTTTTATAAATAAATCGCCAGACATTTTTATAAACAACAGTTTACGAGCGAATCGAAAATATAAAAATGTATATGAAATTTGATTTAAAACGATGAATGTTTAAGTTTTTAAAATTTTATTTCCTTCTTTTTCTCATTTATAAAATTGAAATTTTATAATGTTGTGAATTACCATTGAACATATATAATTTTAATACTTCAAAACCCAAATAACAAAAATTATTCATATATTTTATTTCGTATTAGTAGCAAAATTCTATGAATGAATTTTTTTTAAATTGATCTCAAGTCTCAAAATTAGAAAATAATTAAAATGAAAAAAATGTGTATTTTGTATGAAAATAAAAATTATTTTCATTAATTTTTTTGCTTAAACCTGTATTTTATTTCCAGCAGGAAAATTTATTATTAAGTATATTAGGTTGAAACACCGGGAGTTTTTATTAATTCTCTGAATTTAAATAGGTTGTTTTCCTAAGCTCAAAAACATTAGAGTTTCATTTTGTAATTTTTAATTTAAATTTTACTACATTTTAAAGTCTTATTTTTAAATCCTCAAAATAATATAAAGCAACATGAGCTTAAAATTCTCCAGTTCTTCCAATCATGCACTATTATTCTGAAACTTCTGACATTAGCACGGAGTATTATAAATAATTTCATCAAGTCGTAATGTAAAAAAAAGCTATATGAAAATTAAGAAGCCTTCAATAAAAAAATACTTGTAAACAAAACTTAATTATTTGCAAAAATAGGTGATCGCTTCATTTTTATACATCTATATAAACATTTAGTATTTAAAAATGATTAAGACTTCATAAATAATATTTTATAAATAATTTTTATTTAGTACAACTACCTAAAGTATTATATTTCTATTTTCCCTATCTTGGTCTGTTAAATTCATAAATTAAAATGTTTGTTGGCTATTACTTTTTCTACCTATTTTGTTCGCTATTTTCTTTACTAAAGACTGGTGTTTCCCTCGTCATCTGACGATGATGGAATATAGCGAAGTTCATCAATATTAGTTCTCTTAAAAAGTCATAAACAGACATTTATTTAATAAAATCTAATCATGTTTTATATAAAGAAAAATACTAGTATTTTACATTTATAGTATACTAATAATTATATAAACATTTATAATAGCAAGTATTGGGAACATTTGATAAAATGAATTGATAATTATATGATTTTAATTAATTTTAGGCTTTTAAAATTAAAATCTTTACCTTGATCGACACACCTATTTTAAATGCCCTTTCATTGCTTAATTGCAAAAATTTCATTACTAAAATGAAGCAAAATGGATTCGAGTGAATGGTCTACGATTTAAATTTAACCGACGGAAAAATATTGTGGAGAGCAAATCATGAAAGTTAGAGTTGTTAGAGACTGATAAAGGAATTGACTTGCTATGACTTAGTCTTAAAAAATCATTAAGTTTATTTTAATTCATTTGAATATTTAGAAAATTAAAATAACATCGAATATTAAATTTTTGTTTTACGATCAAATTCGAATAAAATAGTGTTTATACCTGTAAATATTATAAGTTATTAAATAATTAAATGAATTTCTGTAATACAAGTTGTTGAAATATATTAAAAGTTAATTTGAAATGCTGCTAATTCCATCAAAAAAAATTAATACATAATCATTAATCTGTAAGATGTTCTTTAATTACATTTTTAAGTCACTCTGCAACACGTCTTTTATATTTCAAGCTCTTTGTAGAATATAATTAATTTTGTTCGACTGCATTTCAATTACGATTTAATTAAATTATGATATAAGATTTTTTATTTACATTTCTGGAAACAGAAAAAAGGATTTGATTTCTACACAGGAATCATTTTTTTAAATAAATTCATTAAATTATTGATATCATGAATGCTTTTATTAACCAATATTTATCAGAAGGAATGATAACACAATTTTTTGAGATTTATTAAAGTAAAGCATTATAATAATCAAGAGAATATTAGGATACATTTTTATTTGATAGAAATTAATTAATGGTTAAAAAAATATTAATTAATGATATAAAAGAAAAATTGATAAGTTAATCTTCCGGTGACTCAACATTGTATTATATATTATTAATTAAATATTTAATTAGTCATATTTGCAAGAAAAATTTGCATTTTCTGACAGTTTAATGCTACACAAGGTCGAATAGAAAACTGGCATTGGATCGTATCAGTATTTTGTATATAATAAAAAAAATAAAAGCAAAAAATAATTAGAAAAATGCGTTTTTTTAGATATTGAAAACAACGATCTTTAAAAAATATTTAAATTCAGGTATTAGCATAATGTTTGTAAAAAAGAATACACACGTGTATGTATACTTTTTCGTATACGTAGAATAGGGAAAATATTGTAATGATCTGCAAATTCGAACTCAAGATTTTCATGAATTTACACGTTTTATATTTTGCATTTTTTAAAAAGATCCTGTCTGTGAAGTGGGAAAGATAAATAAAAAACGCTGTGAGAATGAAAAAACAAATTTGGTATAGAATCTTGACACCTAATTTGCAGATTTCTATCAAATTGTGGGGAAACCTCGTTCAGGTGAAGTCTGTCTATCCTTTTGTTTGAATATTTTTGCACATCTACGAAGCGAAGAGAGAAAGATAGATAAAATTCGGGATACAAATTTAGCCTCTATAGTGTAGATATCTATCAGATTTTGAGACAATTCAATGGTTTAACAGTCCGTCGGGCTATACTTTCAGAAACATGTTGACGTTATATTCAAAAACACAATAATTAAATATTTCAAATTTTTATATTAATTTATTATTAGAAATGTTTTTGTCAATTTTTTCTTCACAGTCGGTTTCGAAAACTGAGTCAGTCTGAAATACAAATTGAAATTTTTATTATTCTTACCCATAGCAGTGCTTAATTGCCAAATAATTCGACCGAATAATCGCCATTAAATTCAGTAAAAATTTTTTCTTTCCATAGGTTTATATTTCATAACAATTATACTCTAAAGCCCTGCAAGGCGTTTCTCTATGTTAACACATTTATTATAGATTATGCGGGAAAGTTTTAGCAAACAAATCCAGTTGGTTTAATATGTTGTCGATTTTATGATACTGCCCTCTCGTTGATACCTACTGTTATATCATATGATCCCTTCTACATTTTAAAAACATCAAATGTGAGACATCTGCTTAGATAATCCACATTTCATGATGAATCATAGTAGCGAATGTACCAAGGAGATTAAAAATATGCTAAATATTAAACTCGTGATGGGAAATTACCAATCTATAAACATAATTATTAATGGGTAATCCTAACTTTTTTTTATTTATTGACCAAAAATATATTTGACCTTTAAAAAGTATCTCCCCTCCCCCCAACTCCGAATTCCGAGTTGCTACTGAAGTGACTTGCCTTTCATTCCCAATGGAATGGATCGTCTGTCTAATCCTCGTTCTGATTTCCACAGAGCAGCATTCATCACATCAAGTCGGTGAGATTTTATAGACTGTCTACCTCTAGATAAAAGGTTTCACAGTTAAAGCTAGGGTGGAGATCTAGTAGGTTTATGTTCATGAAATTTTAATGGATATTTTTATAACTTCCCACTGTGGGCTTCTTTTTCTTCTTTCTTTGAAAAACTGAAAACAATATTATTTATTTTCAATAAGTATTAGTTTTAACAGTTTATTTTTTAATACCTTTAGTCAACAACAGTAAATTGTTCGTATTTCAACTGTCGTTTAACATTTAAATGTCAATAAACCCGCGATATTGATTTGTATAGGTTGTTCTTGTTCACTCGTTTCTCTGTACTACGGATGGAGGGGTGCAGTAGCTTCTGAGGGTATGGACAGCTGAACATCTGAGGTCAGAACTCTGATTTCTAGCTCACACAAGTCATTAACACGTTTTAAGGGTCGGATTTTATTCATGCCTTTCTTTCATTCATCCCCAGATCGTAATTTAGATCTGGAACAGAAAAGAATTACCTCTGACCCCTTAGCCCCAGTGGTATTACTCTCGACATGGAATACTTTGTAATCATGACATATTTCACTTGTGATGGCCACCACATACATAGATAAGCTTTGGCTGGCGGATTCGAACTCGCAGCCTAAGAGGCGAATCCAACGCCCTACCAATCAGGCTATTTTTCAAGGTTTCTATAGTAATCTTGTATTGAATTTTTGCTCGTTAGTATGCAAGAATTTAAAAAAAACATCTGATCTAGTGTAAAAGACTTTTTATTCGGGAAACATCAGTCGCTCTGATACCGTATAATTTGAATCATTCTGAAAATTTAAATCAGAAATCGGGAGGGAGTTTTTTAAACAAATCTAAAGATATGATCGATTAATAAATGACTATTTGTTATCCGTCTACATCAATTAATAGCAAAAGTTTATAATAAAATACGGAAACCAGCAAACTCATATCAGACATATGCTCCAATTCAAATAACCGCAACAAAAAGGAAATAAATAATGTAATAAATGCGTATTTTTAATTCACTAATGTATATTTCCACTCAGTAAGATGCATAATAAATTATAAAGGAAATTAGTAACTTAATTAGTTAAATGATAGAAATAAATAATCAGCTATTAACGAATAATTATCAAATTCTTATAATACCTTAGGATACTCATAAATACTGGGGAATTTTATCGATTATTCAGTCAATGAAGTGGAAACGTCAGTTATAACTTCATGTTAGCAGGATCTGTGTAATTTCTTATGTAATTAAAATGAAATCTTATTTGCTTTATTACGTTTTTTTACAAAGTTTACTACATAATTATTTTTATTTTGTATTTAAGCGTAAATGCGACATCGCTTTTGGAAAAATCAGGGACTCTTAAAAGAAATTTTGCAGTTCCAGTTAAAAGGTAATTATTCAATTAAAATTTTTAAAAATTCTCTCAGCAGGCTGGAAGACAAATATAGATTCTTTTACATCTTCGTTACTACCTACCAACATAAATCGTGGATGTTAGCCAAAATCCTTATTAGGGTTTGAAAATCAATTTTCAAACCCTTACTGGTAAGATATTATAGCTACCGGAAAACTTCAAAACAAACGTTGCTTGTCATAAGGAGGCGTTAGCTTGGTTAATTGGTTTAATCTTCTGTCTTCAAAATTAAGAAAGTTGTAATGAGATGTAAATACTACTCCCCCCTCCTCCCCTAATATTTTCACCCTCTTTGAATTAGGTGGTCCATTTACGAACTCTTCCGAGATTTTTACATTACTTTTCTAGCAACATATTCCAAGCGAGTTAAAATCTGAGCAAAATTACTCAAGTTATCCTGTTTGCAAGATAGCACGGGCAAAGCTTGTAAGTATATATATATATATATATATATATATATATATATATATATATAT
>JAOUZG010049462.1:2981615-3018866 GCA_026289955.1 Argiope argentata
AATATGGGTATTGAAGAAAGGTAATAAAAATTACTTTACTTAAAACTCTGAAGAAAAATAAATTATGTCCAGAACGTAAGAATCAACCAGAACAAAGCAGAAAATGTATTTTCAGTTCGAAAATTTTCAGAAATAAGTTATTTCTGGACGAATTTTGTTTGGGACCAGGTTTTTTTTTCGATTTTAAATATTGTGTATATATATATATAATCTTTTATAAGAACAGCTTTTTGATGTTTATTTAACTATCTTAGTTTCAATATATAGTTTGAGGAAATTTTACACAAACTATCCCAGAAATAAGGAAATACATTCGAAGAATCAAATATTGTTTCAAAGTCGAAAGTAAATACCTCGTAGATCAAATATTATCAAAAACTTTCTGTTTTGTAAAATACGAATCTGATCTATTTGATCTTTAAGAAAATATTTTACTTCCCCTCTACTTTTAAATGGGAACAATAAAAATGTTTTTTTTCTCGTACTTTTCTGTTTTTCAAAAGTTTAAAGAATTACGTCACAGTATTACATCAGTATTATATTACATTAGAATTTTTACTTTAAGTTAAACTGTCTACTAATGTTCCAATTGAAAAACATCTTATTATTTACAAAGAAAATTTCGTTAAAGGAACTGTGTAATTCTTTTGAAATCTTTTCAAAATATCATTTTTGTTATTCACGAAATTAAAGTTTTAAGATTGCACGTTTTAAAGAAGAATAGTAAAAAGTGTGAACTAATAGTAGAAATAGAAAAAAAAAATTAATTTTTATCTCAATTTTAACACTGGCAAAAGAACGCTAATAATTTGAGGGATGAGTTTTGATTTGATAACATTAAAAAACAACTTAATTAAGAATTACTCATAAACGTTCCGTAATCTATCATCCTTTTTTAATCTGTACTTATATTAGTACTTAGGCAAGATCGTTTGACATACAGCTATCGAATTTGGTACATGCATACCTTAAAGGTCGGCAATGTTCAACTAGGAGCTATTTTTTGAAATTTAATTAGCATTTTAATTATTTATTAAAAACTAATTTTCCCACCATAAATTTCTTTTCATTTCCCCACCACCAAATGTGTAAGGCTTCAGTTTTTTTTCTCTAAACTAACAAGGCTGGGCTTTACATGTTTTCATCATGCAAATCCTAGTATTGTTTCAAGCTTAGCCTGTTATTATTCAAATAATTCTGTTTGTTTTCTTAGCATTTGACACATTTAAAATCAAACATTGTAAATTAATCGATCTGTTCATAGTGAATCTGAGAAAATTCTAATATATATTACGTTATGGCTGAAGGCTTTTAAGATATTTTGGCTCAATTAAAACTCTATAAAAATTCGAAGCTTTAAAACATTTTGAAGAAGAAGCTATTAAAATAGGAGTTACATAATTATTTGATTATTAAAACGATCATTCAGATTGGTGAACCGGCTGGTTACCAATTGTATATAGTAAGAACAGCAATTTCTCTGCCATATACTTTAACGATTTGAATATATAGAGATAGATTTTAATTTATTTAGTTTTTCAAAATAAGATTAATCTTTTTTGTAATTTATAATACAATTGAATTTTAAAGTTAAATTATCATTCTTCTAAATAGCTTTCATGGAATATATATTGAATTAATAAAAAGCAAAAATAGATCTTCTCATTATGTACACTTCAAGGATATATAAATAAAACCTTTTTGGAGCAGCAGCTCAGTTTGAAAAACATCATACGCTAAAGATAATAAATTATCTCTATTTTTCAAATCATTATGAGCTTATTTATTTCCAAAATTCAAATTGTCATTCAATAATTTAATGGTCACCGAAAAAGGAATACACATAAATAATCCATGACAAAAAATATTTTTTTTAAATTGGGTTCTTTCCGTATAAAACTTCTTTCCGGAAATCTAAAGAAACCATTACTCATTCTAAAAAAGGAAGATGAAAAATGTTCCATTCCATTTTCTGCTCTAAGAAATATCATTGATATTTTTTTATCGTTGTTAACATTGCAAGAAATATGGTTCTAACTTCTTTTTAAAGACCGGAGTTGAAAAACGAAGCTCTTCAACTGACAATAGATTTCGATAACTCAAGATGTCATTTCCTACATTATATTTCTTTAAAAAAGAGTTCGTGCTCCCAAAAAGATTGTAAGCTTCACTATATAGAGCAGCGTCCAAAACATTTTTTTTCTCATTAAAGATTATTTTTTGTAATTTTGATTCATTTTAATTTTAAATTCATGACAGAATCTCACTTTCTATAGATTGTAAATTTTATCTGATTTTATTATAAACTTGAAATATATGAAAGTCATCCAGACAATAAATATCCCACATAGCCAAAAGAAATTGCTGCAAGAAGCTCGCAATCGTACGCCGAACAGATCGTAGACTTAGTTACTGTAGGAAGTAGTTGTAATTTTCCCATCACTTACATTCACAGAATTGCACTAAAGCTATTTTATTTCAAGGTCCGATGGGTTGCTAAAGGAAAACTTCGAGGAAATTTCACTAGGTTTGTGCGCAGATCTCTTGCGCTGTGTCTGTAGTTGGCCGAGGATACATGTCTATTCGCGGTAGCCATTTCTGAGTACGTAGGAAGCCCATAATTAGGCTTTAAGAAATTGTCTCCAGCCAGAGTTTCTTTCTGTCATTCTATTTCTGCATACTGAAGGAAGCAATGCAGCCAAAATTTATAGACAAATGAGTAAAGTGTATGTATACATGTCCATGAGTGACAGTAAAGTGCCGAAATGTTGCAATAAATTATATGCTGGGAGCACAGATGTTCATGATGAAGGCGGCTAGGAAAGGAAGCAAGTGCCAACCGATGATCTTGTCCGGCGCGTGCCACGTTGCACAATCATCAATGCAGTTTCGATGAGTAAGACTCTTCAACGGCTTCGAAGGCAATTAAGAACAAGAGAAGAGGAATGCTTTCGTCAGGCATTGTCCGTCATGACAATGTGAGACCACGCATTGCAGTTGCAACAACTATTCTCCAGAGCGTTTTGGATTTGAAGTTTTGCATCAACCACCAAATAGTCCTGAATTGGCTCTCTTAGATTTTCATCTCTTTGCCCACATGGCTAGGAGGACAAACATCGCCACAGGCAACGAGCTGCAGACCGGGGAACAAAATTGGCTGAAAATACCGGCGGCGGCATTCTATAAGGAAAATATTGGGAAATTGGCACCACGCTACGTCAAATGTATGAATCGGAAAGGCGACTAGGGCGAAAAATAGCTTAATCTTGTATCACATCGTTCCATATAAAAGTTTCTTGATTCTGTCTGTGATTTTCATTTTGGGACTAATCGGAGCTTGAAAAAAATAACTCTCGTTGGTAAAAATATTGGCTCTTATTTATTGTCATGACGACAGTTATATGTATGAAGTTTAGCCTTCAATGCTACTTCTAAAATCCATATAAATTGTCTGATCTATTCAGAAACATAGGCGGAGATGCTCAGATTGGTAATGGGACAGTCCTCAACACCACACCACCAAATAGGGCAATTTCAACTAAAATCCAACTGCAAAAGTTTCACTGCCATCTGCCATCCATACATCATAAGATTGTTAAATCTTCACAGAAAAATTATTCGTCTCAGAATCTTTCAACAAAACGTTCTTGAACTTAAAATGTGTCATATGCATCCGTTAGTTTTGCATAGACGAATACCAAGTAGTTGTCACTATTCCTAACAGATAGATTTTTATGACCCTGGTGTAAAAAAATAGTTAAAAAAGTAGCTTGTCCAATGTTGTGAGTTTTATGGTTATTGTGTTTAGAAGTAGATGAAATCTCGCAGCACTCTTTGCAATAAATTCTTCCATTAAATTAGTTTTCTTCGGCTCAAAAAAAAGATTTAAAACATAATTACCTGATTCTCAAACAGAAATAATATTCTTTACTATATATGCTTCTGTCTCATATTTTGATCAGGTCTTCAGTGGCATGGTGGTAAAGTCTCAGCTTCTGTGAAGGAGGGTTTTAAGTTCGAACCCCAATTTCATCGAAGAACCGTCATATAAGCAGGCCTGATGAACGTTAAATTCAACGGGGCCAAAATTCCTCCTACTGTTTTGGTGTAGAGGTTTGGCAAGTGAGGATGCTGTAGGGGTTTATACAATCTTCTTTGCATTATACACCTGTCATGTGTAGTTCATCTCTGTTTCAACTATTCTTTAATATTTAAAACGTTTGTGTATACTTCCGACATTTTCTGAAGATGGTTTTCTTGGTCAATTATAAAATTCAAGCTTTTAAACAACAATTTATATTTCATGACCTAACTGAAGATATATCTTGTTTATTTTTAAATGTTCTATTTCAAAGTATCTCGCTCTTATTCCAGGCATGGCATTAATTTTAAATAAAATTAACATAATTTGCAACATTTGTAAAAAGTACTAAATGCTCCAACATTTCAAACTGCATTAAGTAAAACTATATTTCTTAATTTTTATAACTTATATCCAAATGAGTCTTGTATTATATCAGTTCACCAACAGAAAAAAGAGTAAAAAATCTTTTAAAAAATTTTATGATAAATTTTATGTTGTTAGATCCTACAGACTTAAATTTTAACTATATTTATGATTCTGCTTTGTCCTTAGGACAAAGCAGAATCATACTAATTGATCAAGCAATACTAATTTATTTCTTTACAGTACGTTGGTGTCTATGATGAAATTATTTTCTAAAAGATTAGTGCAATCCCCTCAAGTCATATCGATGCATGCTTTTGTCATGTTTACGCCAGACATAATTAATTGCGCGAATTCGTTGTAAACAGCTGCGCTAGTTGAATATCTTAGAATTGAAAATATCATATTTGTAAAATAATGAACGATAAAGATTAAAATGAAATCTGCTATGAATATTTCAATGTAACATGTCAGAACATCATTTCTTGAATGGCCAAGTACTACGTTCTCGTGCAGGTTAAATTATATTTTTATTCATTTCAATTCTTTCATTGAATTAGGGACTTTAGCATTGCAAACGATCCAAAAAAACTTTGTCTCACATTTGTTGTTTAAAAAAATCAAGCTTCCTGTTTATTTCATTTCATATAATCAGGCGCTAAAAATTACAATTTTGTTTGTTTGAAGTAATTAACTTTTTTTAAATCAGAGCTTTTGTAAATGCAATGGCAACGCGTTATTAAAAGCTGATATTTTGAGATGATCGTGCAGATAATAATTTTTTTATTTTTCGTCAACGGATTTTTGTTGATGCAAAATCCTTATCCCCAAAAATGCATCATGTTCTGAAATAATAATAAGAGTACCAGCTTAATAATTTTTGTATCTAAAATTATTCGATCTCATATGCAATTTAATAATTTAAACCAGCTTAATAATTTTAGATAATTTATATCTAAAACTTAATTCTGACTAAATTTCTTTGCAAATTAATTGCTTTACCGAGATTAATGGTTAAAAAAATCAATTAAATGTTTTTGTGTAACTGTTTTTTAACAGCTTTCACAGTAAAATATTTTTAAAATTCAAAAGTCGATAAATAACGCAAACTGTTTAGAAACTTTATATTGTTCGGTTCATTGTGAAATATTCGCCGGCGTCCCACGGGGTAGCGTGTCTTCCCCGTGATCTGGACGTCCCGGATTCGAGTTCCAGTTTGGATATTGTTGTTTTTCTGAGTACTATCTGTAAAGTTAGTGAATGTGCCCTCCTTTAAAAAGGGGCTGTGCAAGCGAATGAGATGAGTGAGTAGCAAAAATCTTATTCTTGGCCCTAGTTGGCACGACTTCAAGACAAGAGACTCATTTGGCTTAGATTCGCTGATGCATCGGCGAACTTGTTAATGGCAAGTGTCATAAGAAAAAACAATTTTGAAATGAATATTCCTGTCCTGTGTATTCCGTCGATACATCCAATTGTAACAGTGAAAAAAGAGAGTGATATTTAGAAACGTACGCATTAAAAAAATAGCCCCCTTACATAAGTCTACGATTTTATTAAAAGCGTGTATTATACTGAAATTTACTTAACACGGAAATTAATACGAATCTTTATATCTTGATCATCTGCATTGGAAAGAAAATCAGGGTGGCATGTTAAAAGCTAAAAACTAAAACAATTAGACTTGTACTTAAACAATACACTTAAAATTATTTTATTTTTGAAAAAATTATTTCAACTGAATTTCGTTATTGATTTTATTATTGTTGTATATTTACAATATTAAGATAATACAAAAGCTTCTTTAGAGGTTTCACATTTTTGGAAGTATCGTGGTTAGATATTGTAATTCGGCTTAATTTTTTATTAATAAAAGTTTTAATAGAATATTCATAAAATTTTTTCTGTCCTTTTACATTTTTAAATATATATATATATATATATATATATATATATATATATATAATATAACTTAAATTTGGCAACTCAAAGCAAGTGATGGCAAACCAATAGCAAGTATGCCGTTGGCTAAATGTGGAACAATATTTTGGGCACTCCACCTATCAAAATGTTTTGATAAACTGAGCTTCTCCCAATTCGATTAGCTGGAAATTAAAGATTTTGAAATGCAATTTATGGATTTATTATCCAGTTCAATATGGATTCAAAAAATTTGTTGAAACAAGGAAAAGAGTAGAATTGATTTAAACAAAAATATTAATAAGCAATGTACTTGAAAATGCCAGTAGCGAAATTTTGGAAACATATAATTCAATTCCAGACACATTCAACTGTTTGAAGAAGTTCAATCATGCTATTTAAATCATATTTTTATTTGCCTATAACTGTGAGTCAGTATTTTCAGATATAAATAAAATTAAAGTCTCGCTTGGAAACCTTTTGGCAGATTACTCCAATTCATCGTGTATTATGCTATAAGTAACATATTACAATCCTAATTTAAGTTATTTATTTCTCAATTTGAATTAGCAGAAGTCACACTGTTACTGTAATTAGAATTACAAGTATCAGTAAAACCTTTAAGATTGCACAGTTCAAAATGTGAATTTTTTTCGTAATAAATAAAGGTTTTGAGTTTTTAATAAAGAATTTTATGGAGTGATTTTAGTTGTATAAAGAGTTTAAAATGTATTTATTCTTATTCCTTCCTCAATAATCACGTTTCAATTATTTGAGGGCACGTCTATACCAAATAAACCATTTCTTTTGAAAGAATGATAGGTTAATCCATAAAGGTTTCCCACCCCTGCTCTAAGTGGTTTAACGTTCTGATATATAGAACATAACAACATATCCACACAATGTGACATTGCGGTTTATAAGTGAAGTGATCATGTACTGTACACTCATTAGTACAGATTATCTTCTGATCTTCTAAACTCTGTCAGAATCATTTGCAATTCTAATTTTATGAAATGTCTGTGGCACATCCAGGCAGTGCACTTTTTCAAAGATCATTAAATCAGAATTTCAAGTTAGTAACGTTCATTACTCGAATCTCTAAATATGTTTGAAGTTCAACATTCAAAACTATTTCCATATATCAAAAAAAGAGTTATATTAAAATGGATATCGCCTTCCTTCAAATGTTACTAGAAAAGAAAGAACAATGAGTCAGTGCTTTCCATTTCATACCGCCAGAGTCATTCCAAACTTTTGCCTGGAATCGCTGAAACGCATTTTATGGTTCCGCCGGGAAAAGAATATGTGATGACATTTCCTTCAATCTGATTTCTTTCGATGCCGGAATGCTCGGAAGCCACAAACACGCCTTGCAAACTCAGATATCGCACTTGAGGTTTACGCAAGAAAGAACTGTCTCGACGACGGGATTTTTGAATGCAGCATTTTAGAAATGGATTTTTTTTAAATAAATCTTCATAGTTTAAGAAAAAATGAAAGAACAGAAAAAAGAGAAGAGGTAAAAAACATTCTTAATATTTTAATTTAATGTTTAATATTTTAATATAAATTAAAATATAAGATATATGTTTTGAGATTATTGAATTATGCTGTAGGATAAGTATATCTAAAAGCGCTATTTTCCCATTAAAAAACCCAAATTTTAGAGTCATATATTAACTAACGATAGTTGTTATAGAACATCTTATACAGATTGAGAGTTGATAAAATAATCTCTCGAAATTCACAAGACGTTTATTCGCAGAAATCTCTGTAAGATGCATAAAATTACAGAAGTTACGAGTCACAGTTCGCAGTTATAATTCAACTAATACAACAGGAAATGGTTTCCAAACACAGAGGTCTCCAACACCTCAGAAAGATAACGGCTTCTATGCAATAAAATAACACTCCAGTTTTCACTACTCTCTGGTCATCAAGGATGGAGGTTTTAATGCCTGACTTGGCGTGTAAATCTTGAGCTTTCGCCAAGATTCTAGGGTATCTATTTTAATAATGGTCCTAGAGCTTAAGTAATAGAATTTTCCAGAACTATATATTTTCCGCCAAATATTTCCAAGTCGCCAAGAATCTCGACAAGTCGCCAAATCACTGTAAATGCTGTAAAATAATCTAAATTGCTCGATTTTCACCCCAGAATCTGAGAATTTCAGATCTGTCTAAAATATTTCAAAACGAACACAAATACTTTCATAATTATCTACAAAGTTTGTAACAATAATTACACATGAAACAGCACTATTGATATTTCCTGAAAAATAATTTTTTTTGCTAAAACTTCCTATATAATTTTTAGAATAAAAAGAGTAAAACGCAAAACATTTGGTCAAAAAGAAATGAAATTAGATCATTAGATCTAAAATCCATCATTGGAAGATAAATTCCAATATCTTGAATTATACTGTAAGCCTCTTTTTGACTATCGGCATTAAAGTTGAGGATTAAAAAAATTCATTACATGAAATAATTTTTATTTAAAGTCTAATTTTTATCATTAAAAGCCCAAATATTCTTTACATACTATTAGAGCGGAAATGTTTCCCCAGAATATGCTATTGATATTCCGTCTAAATTATTCAAATAAGAAATGCTGCATTCGACAGATATGTCCTTGTTTCTTCCTTTGCATCTCAGGATTGCGGAGTGCTTTAAAATTGTGATGACAGGAATTGAATTATTCAATATGAGATCCCAATCAAAGAATATCTTTCCTTTCAAGGTTCATAAATTTGTAATATATAAAAAATATTCATTTTTCAACAACAAATTGATTGATCAAGAAAAATTCAAAAATAAAATGTTCTTCCTCAAAATCCTTATTCAATTAGCATTCTTCTTTTTCTAGATAATGTCATTGATTGGTCTAATATAAATTTCTAATTTTTTTGATACTATAAGTGTTTTTTTTCTTTGAATGTCATTATATGAATAACGTTTATTGAATGTGATTAATAAGCATGGGAAATATTTTTTAAAAAATAAAGTTCACTTTTTTGAATAGGAAATTTATTGATTCATGCAGCACACAAAATTGTTCGTTATTTAAATCTGAAGTGCAATTCAATATAAATTTTATATAATTCAAATTTTAATATGAGCAGATATCATGAATTGAAAAAGTGCAGTCGTTTTATTGGTTTAATGAGCAATTGACGGAAACTGTAAATAATTTAAAGATTTGATAGTTTTGAGGACAAAGCAGAAAATTCTGAAAAAGACATGAATTTTAACTCTGTATATTTGGGGTATACTATTATCCAGGATCCGAGGATTCTTTGGGAAATTTCAATGGGTAATATGAAAACGCTATAAACTGCACAGTTCTTTATTTGAAGAGCTGTGACGCCGAGCGCTATTGATAGCCTTATAGTTATTATTTATCCTGTGTTGACTATTTGCTTATGCATTGCTAATTTCTGTTACTGCAATTTTTGTGTGTGCACAACGGGTCGGTTTTTGTTGACTTTATTTCATTTGTTTTAGTAGAGAAAATGCTTATTTCCATCCCAAAAAATACGATTTTTCGTAACAATATACTACATTAATTAGTTTCGTGAAAAAAAAACCTCTTTTTCTACTAACGCGAAAAAAAGTTTACAAAAAAGTTGTATGTTGCTTTTTTTCCCAACATTCTGCCTTTTTCTATTTATTTCTTGATTGAAAATTTTGTGTATAGTCTGTCGAGGGTAATATTATCGATGGATATTTGCGTTTTATCTACACTCTAATTAGCAATGTAATTTTGGCAATGGTCACAGGCCCAATCAAATTTATCTTGATTGCAATATGTTTCGATGAAAAAGGCTTATACAGTTTGTTGCTTTTTCTTCCAAAATTGTTTTGTTTTGTTTTCAAAGTCCGGTAGATTTCCTTAGAAAGAGTTTAGTAAACATTTGTAACTCATCTAAAATATTGGTGTAAAGGGAACACAACCAAGCTCATTTTTCTGGAGCAAAATGCTTTTCAGTCATTATATTCACACGGAGACAGACATAATTAAAAAAAATCTGTTTCAAAGAGATCCGGAACATGAAGATTTAGAAAAATCTTTAAGTCAAATTTTTTGAAGATTAAAATATTTTTTATTTTCGAAGATTACATTTTTTTACGAGATAGTAAAAACATATACAATTGTTTTAAAAACTTGATATTCTTTCTAAAAACATTTCTATGGGTAGTTTTTATTCTCAAAGAGCATCTGGCGTGTGTCTTTTGTTTTCGAATCTTACACTCATTTTGGTGAAATCAAATAAAATAAAAGAGTGGATTGGAAAATCTCAGATTATTAGGGTATTAACTTATCCAGCAATTCCTAGAAAATTCGAAGTGAAGTAAAAAACACCATTAGGATCAAATGTTTTAGAAAGAGATTTTCACAAAGAGTGCGTGAAATTATTTTTAGCTTAATAGAAATTCAATCACAATCATTAAAAAAACTACGCACTTAAAAATAAATTTAGCACTTTATTTTTTTAAAAAATACTTTACTTAAATATTCATCATTTTTTTATTTATGTTAAAGGTTATAGCATTATTTATATTTTGATTACTCATTAAATGTCGAATGTAATAATTTAGATATTTAACTTTAAGTGTAAAGTCCTGCTATTAATTAATGAAGAATATATTATTTACTTTCTTTCATAAAGTGTAGTGAATATCTGATAATAAATAATTTCACCGTTTTCTTTTCCTTGCTAATATAATCTAAGAAAACGCTGGGAATTTGTTATCGTAGGTTCTATACAGCATGTTGACTGTGTAGATCACTAAATTAGCTTCTCGTTTACTTTTTTCATTATTCATATGTTATTGATAATTACGAGCTATACTTGTAATTTAACTTATATTTTTATATTTTAATCATCATTAAACACAATCTTTCTCCCACTAAAAGCTTCATACTATAAGTCAATGTTTTAAAGAAAGGAAATTATGTACTAAATTAATTAATTAGAAGAGAATATTAGAATTAATGTTTTTACCTATGATAAATAACCATTTTTTAATCAAAAATTATAAATTATTTTAATAGCTTATCTGAAATCCTGTTGTTTTATCGTCCTGAAAACATTTTTTACTTTACATATGAAGTAATAAGAAATAAAGTGATATGACGACATGTTGATAGAACTTAACAGATGAAAGTGTATTTTGAAATATTGCTACATCCAAGCTATTTTTTAATACATTTATTTAAGTTATTTAAAAACTAATTACCATTTTATTTCTTTCAGTGTATGAGAATTAATCTATTATAAGCGATTCATATATTCAGTAATTTTATTTTAGATACGTTATTTCCGTGACACTTTTATGAAGATAAAAGATTTAAGTACTTTACCAATAATCTTTTATGTACAAATGATAAAACACTATGGTAATTTGTTTTTGATAGAATGTGTTTAAATAAAGGTCAAATTGAGAGCAAAATTGAACAAATATTTTCACTCATATTTTAAATAATGATAATTTGAATAAGGAATTTAAAGTTTTAAGTTTTCTGCATGAGCGTAATTTAAAATTTGAAAGATGTTATTAATAAAAATAATTTTAATTTATATTAACAAATATAATTATTTTAAATAAATAATTCTGAACTTAGATACCATAAAATGTGTCTTAAAATTAAAATCGTATCCAATACTTATTAATTACCTTCAATTACATACGTTAATTATAAAGATATTAAATCTAACTATAAAGTTTTATAAGAAAATTTATAAAAAATAATTTTATAAAAGTTATGAATTCAGATATTTTGAAGCTAAAAAATGCATTAATATAAAAAAAAATTAACTCGTTGGAAAATTTGTTGATTGGAAGTGTATTTCTACTACTTAGACCTATAAAAAATAAACCAGTAGAGGATAATATACCTAGACTACTATAGCCCCGTAGATGATATTATATAGGATCCGGTTTATATTTATTTACTTCTTTGACTTTCTATTCCTTTTTCACTTTCTCGAATAGCGACCACTATGAATAGTCTGCAGTTTCTTGTTAAAGATTTATTTCGATTCTGCTTGTTTCAAAGAGAAAATATTTCTAAACAAGGCCATAATCTAAAAATTGTACTATATGTTGTACTTTAGAAGTAGATCCCAGATTTTTTTTGATTTCGTCAGTAAATATAAAGAACCCTATGAAGAAAAAAATTGGTTACTGGTGGAAAAATAAAATAGTAATTCTGGTTAATATTTATTATTATTTGTCCATTTTAGATTTTCCCAAGTCTTGTAATATTTGATCATAAACAAAAGATATATATTTGAAACACGCTATTTTATCTTTTGTAGAACTAGCTAAAAACATATCAAGATAAATTTGAAACTTATCGTCGTTATTCTAGAACATAGATACTCATAATATTTCCACTCTAGATTTCTAAAAAAACCGATATTGTAACAGAAAATATGAAACTTACCCAAAAATAATATTAGAAGACAAGAATTCAGACCTGCAACTAGCCTAGTGAAAACTTCCTTGCATTCCACTCATCATAAATCTATAAAAAAATTGCCGCATATTTTATACTTATACAACGTTAAAAATCTATCTTACCTCTAATTTTTATACTTTATACGTAGCATTATTATTCATTTACGGATAACATTCATATAAGTTGGTCCATATTTGTAGAATATTAAAATTACAATTCGACCTTTCGGAGTCATTAAAATGGCTATATGTTAAGAAACTTCAGTTTAAAAATTCTGTGAAATCTCTGGAACATTAAAAAATTATTCTTATAATTATTTTAGAAAATAAAATTCATTATGAAGACTATAAATAGAAAAAACAATTCATTTATCAATCAAAAATATATACAAACTATCCTATGATGAATAGTTGTCAGAAATATTTTACAGTAGTTGAGCAAAAATTTTAAAAAATTGCAAAAAACTTTATTTTATCCATTATTTTAAGAAAAGCATCCTAATAGTATATTTATAAAAATAAGTTATATAAAAAATGATTTTATTATAATTTATTATCACAAATAATTTGTTTTGCGACAGATTGCATTGTGTTTAGTTTTGCAAAAATTAATTAATATGTATTACTTTTACTGTTATTAACTGTAAATTCACAACTTGGTGATAAATTACTAAATTTCAATAAATATAAAATATCCTAGAATACACTTTGTGCCATTTAGAAATTTCTCATTCCTTTTTTTTTAAATATTACAGTCTTTTATGGAATGCGATATTTAATTCTTTATTTATCAATATTAATAATAAATATGCTAATAGTGTTGGAGATTTACAAGCCACACCATTTGAATGCAGATATAACATTTAGAAAATATTATATAATATATAATACTGTTACGAAAATTCTCTCAAGAATGATGCAAATTTGCAGCGAAATTGCAGACTTTATGGTCTACTAAAAGTGCATTAAATAGACACAACGGAAACTACAAATACACTGTGAATTAAGAATTTAGTGTATGATAATTTGATGAAACAATGGTTATTTAGCTATATTTCGATTATTCAGTGGAAATTAAATGTAACCAAAACTCCTGACAGAATTCTGATCGTCGAACGCTTCTAGTATTCCAATATGAAAAAATTGCGTCGGGAAAAGCTAATCAAACTTCTGGGCTCACAAGAATAAAATTTTAAATATATTTTCTTAATAAATTTTTTCTCATGGCTAAGTGGACCTTAAAAGAATAATTTATTTTAGAAATGCAATTGATTCGTTGGAAAGATTCTCGTGTGAAACTATAACTTCAATTTGTAAATAATGCAACTAGTGTAATATTATTCTAATACATAAAGTTATCTTCTCATAAAATGTGGCTGAAATATAAAATTTATCTCTACTTTTTTACTATTTTTACTAGCCGATCTTGATGATCAATTAGTTTGTTTAGATTAATAGTTGAGAGTATATCAAATATTTTGAATAATTTGAGCTCTCAAAAATTACTTTTCCTGATTACACAATTTTTTTAATTGTTGCCTGGGTAAAATGATTTGAAGACACAGGTTGTCTTTGAGTGATTTATTGGTTAACATCAACAACAAAAGGCCCATGATTACGCCATAGTGCAGATGGCCTAGAGAATCTACTCATAAAGTTTTTCTGGGGAGAGCCGAAGTCACAACTTTCATGTCTGCTGGCAAAATAAATAAATAAATTATATTAACATCAACAGTGGGACCACGTGGTGTCTACATGATTGACAGCTGGCTCCGCCCAAGAAGACCACGTTGTTAACCGAATTCTTAACAAGCTCATTGGCTTATGTCGTCAAAAGGCATTTAGCTTCAAATTTTGATAGTGAAATAATTCATATTATTTTAGATTATTATGGGGCATTTTACCTTGTTATGACCGTTGCACCATTCATTTTCCTAATCCTCTACCTATATCTTTATAGATTCAATTACATAAATAGTGCTCAGAAATGGAAGCACTTAATATTGATTTGGCGTTTCTTCGTTAGAAGTCTCAATAATAAGTACAACAAAATTTCAAAAGAATTATTAAAACCATGCCTCATACTGAATAATACTGAAAGTGGAAAAATAGGATGAATCTACATATTTTTATTGTTAATAAAGGAAAAAAGTCCATATCATATATTTTAATGTTATTTACAGCTAGGAAATATGTCTATATCTTTGTTACTAACCTCAAGGTACCTTATTGAAATTATAATAAAATTCATAGATTCATGAATAGATTATTTTTATAACTTTTATGATAGAAAAATTCTTTCTCAGATGTTAAGGTGAAAAAGCATAAATTTTTTGTTTGATTATTAATAAATAAAAATTCTAATTAAAATTTTAAAAAATTCGTTCCTTGATGCATATTTTTACACTCTAAATTATACATGTGCCAAGTTTTGTAGCTATATAGAAACTCACACATTCCTTTATTAATAATTTGTTAAAAAACAGAAATATAATCAGTATGTTAAAAAACAGAAATATAATCAGTATATTCAAACAATCAATGTATTAAAAATATCGGTAATAAAAACCATATCATTTTGCTTTTTAAAGACACCATTGGAAACGAATTGGTTATTATATGTCCCAAATATTTATCGCGCAAATTTTAACATCTGACTACAAATCCTTGAAATGTTTTGACTGTTATTTTCTCCTAAATTCGTAAAGGAAACTTCAATACATAAACTTTCTTTTAGAGTTTTGATATTGACAAGAATCACTTTATTTCTTGCCTCCTGAAGAAAAAAGACAACAAAAATCGCTCAAAAATTTAGCAGAAATCTTCCAGGTTGGGAACTGTTATTTACATGTTATGAACATGACGGAAACCTTTTAGAATTTTGAGGATAGTAAATCATGTTTGACTTAAAAGTTAGGATATTTTGCTAGACTGATGATCAAAGAAAGATTACTTTTCAGGACATTTCTACTTATTTCTTCAAAAAGTATAAAAGTATTTCTTATTAAATCTCTCGTTTTTTTATCCTTTAAAATTTTCTGTCAACATTGATGTTATTTGTTTTTGTCTGTGCACAGATTTTATTGCTTTGATTCCATCTATTGAAACAGAAAAAATAAGACATATGCTTACACTAAATCCTCCGAAATTGTAACAAAGTGAAAGTAAATTTCTTTGTTATTAACTATTTTATGAAAAATAGAAATGAAAGTGTTGTTTATTTCTAAATCTAAGTGTTGTTTATCTCTATGAAATCCGTGCGAGGAGCTTTCACTTTCTCTTCAAACAAGATTACATTTCTTTGTTTTATAAAACCCCATATTTTTACTTCTACTGATCCTAATATAATAAAGAGTTGAAATGCTCTGATTTTTTTCTGCTGTTACAAGTCCGCTCATTTATATTTGATGTCCCGAATTGAGCTTATTATTTATAAATGAAAATTCGTTTTCCAAAAAGTATCCATGGAATAAATTATTAGTTGAATTTCAAAATCCAATATTAATTTTTTGAAATATAATAAATTTTAATCATATGTAGTAAAAGCTATATTAGCCTGATAACATCTACATTGTGCAGGCAATTGCTTCTGTATTGTGGTTATGTTACTTGGCTACAAACCCTCAGAAATCGAATTCGAGCATAGGGCAATTCACTTCAGCCAAACATATAACCAATTAACGAACTGATTACCATAACTAAAAGATTCTAAAATTTCATTAAATATAGTTTAGTTAAGGTTTATTTCATTAATTTCAATCTTAGTAAAATTTATAGTGAATTGTAAAAGAAATGCATTTTTCTAATTTTGGTATCTATAAAGAGCATTTTGAAAAACTCAAAAACTATCTACATATTAAATATGCATTGTTGAAATGACATCACTCATTGGATAAGACATCTAAATAAATGAAAACGAACTCATTTAATCTCACACTATATTAACATTTTCATGTGGTGTATCTCCTCGAAAGCGCATGAAATTTAATTTACATCACCTGTTTCACTTGTAGTGAGTGTATGGTGTGAATACAATCATCAAACCTCAGAAGAAAACAACAACGTCGTTTGTTCGGCATGAAGGCACTAAAGCCAAGACGACGAATACACAGACGCCAAATATGTATATCATAGGCGAACACATAGCAGCACACTACAACAGATATTAGCCCGCAAATAGAAATTGGCTACAGTACAAGAAGTGACCATACATTCTCCATCAGGAGAGGGGATCGTAGGCGCTTCTTTTTAATGTCACACCAAACTGCTGAAGTTATCCCTGTCTCCTCACTTTAGCTGTCCATTCATTACCACACGACCGGCTTTCCCACGCACGACACGATGCTGCTTCCACAGTAGACAATAGGATTCTGCACACAGTAGTTAATCACTCGCTTGAATTTCACACAACGCTGGAACTCCACCTAGCTTCGCTATCCTCACGAAGGCCCATTACTTCTTTTATACTCTAACACCGCTTCATGTTCACGCTATCCTGTAGCTTGAAACTGCCTTCTTATATAGCTCCCGGGAGGCAAATCGACAACCTTCTGAGCCAATCAGGACGCATCGTTAAAATTCTCGAAATTACCAGCAATATCCATTTTGTCTCCAAAGTCGCCAAATTTTGAGATTACTGACGTGGCACACACACACAGAACGCAACAGGGCTGTTGTAAAACGGTCTTTCTTATGAGGATATTATTCATGATGGGAAGCAAAATTACAGGTTTGTAACAATATATCACTTTTTTTTTCTTTCCAAAACTGTGTTTCCAATTCTTTTGAACTGATCTTATTTTTACAAAAGAAAGTTATAGCGCCAGAGTAACCGATCGTATTAAGGTTACTAAAATTGTTATTTATGCAAATCAACATTTAAAATCCTGTTACAAGACTATAGTATCTATATAATATCCCTGTTATTTTATTATCATTATAGAAAAGAGAGATTAAGTGGAATTTATAATAAATGCAGATAAGATCGCGAATTAAGGAACACTCTAACCTTGGCGATACTTATGACAATTTCTCTATTAATGATTGAAATTTGAAAACAGTTTTAGAAAATGGAAGGATGGTATGCCTTATGTAGAACCTAGATTTGTAAGAGAAAGAAGAAAAATTAATTGTCTCTTCGGATTGCTGATTGTGCTACGAGCTTGTGCACTGACTCCTATCTTAATGTTACTGTTTTATAAGTACTGATTTGATATATGTTTGCAAGTTGTTAATTTTTAGAAATGCAGTACTTCGTTTATTGTACGGAATTTTTTATTACCTATACCTTATGTGAACTTGTGCATTATTATTAGGAAACATAATGTTATTAAAAATTATGCATTGTGTGACCGAAGGTAGGAAAGAAGGCCTGATAAAAAAATTCATCTATTAAACTATTATTGCGAACTTATAATAATGCTTCTCTGAAGAGAAGTCTTTTGCTAATAAAGACAATTTCACAGATGTAGCAGTGCCTGCTGAATGGTTGCCTAGTCATTGCAACCGATCTAGACTATAAATTTGAAAGGCATTTGGTGCTGGTGGAGACAAAAATGGTGAATTTTGAACATTCAGAAATATTGGTGACAACGACATTTTTACTCGAGTGCCAGAACTTACACTAGAATATTCGATGCATTTTCATGGACACTATAAAAATTGGAAGCGTTAAATTGAGAGACTTAAGATTGTCGAGTGTCTCTAAAGGCTTTATGCAACTTGGTTGTTAACTTGCTGCTTAGGCGCCATTCTTTATTACAAGTAGCGTCTTGTGCGTGGTTCATTCGTGCTTTGTATGTCATGTATTTCTCTATCATTCTTACGAATAGAATATAGCATCATTATTCCTTAATGAGCCCTTTGAACTGCTCAATTGTATTCCCAATAATATAATTTAACACTCACATCTTCTAACAAAATCTAAAACAATTCATATGTATTTCGATTGTTTTCTTAAAATATTGAATATTTGTTTTTTAAAATAAATATCTAAAATATTTTTCAAAATTTATAACCTCACATATCAAACGTTTTTTTTTCTTCGTTACACAAAGGTGTGTTTTCCATCGAAACCATAAAGTCAAACTGTCATTAGAATTTGATCTTGGATAGAAACGTTAAATATTTCAATCGATCAAATTGACATAAAGTGAATTTTCATTCATGAGTTGAATGTTTTGAATATTTATGATATTCAAGTTTTCCAACATTTGTCATTTAAAATGAGTTCGATAGTGAGAATTTAAAAGATAAACCCATCACCACGGAATAAATAAGAATATTTCTTAAAAAGTAAGGCATACATTCAATATTCTGGCACACTTCTCAATTTAATGAGGTTATTTATTATAATATAATGCCATTTGTGTAATATTTATATAAATATAATTTTTTTCGATTACAATAAATAAAAAAACGCAAAAAAATTAAAAGGTTGGCTCATTTAAACTTTTATGGATGACAGTTGTAAAAAGGTGTGAAGTTTTGTTTCGAGACATCTTATAACATTCTTTGGAACGAGTTACTAAGCATATATAATACTTATTAATAAAAATCCATGATTTTTTTTTGGGGGGGGGGGGGGTAGATTCATTTTCAAAGTGGTAAGATAACAAAGACCACGCTTGAATCTTTTTTTTCTTTTTTGCACTCCAAACTTCCTAACATACAAAAGTTTCAGAATTGTTAGAAGAAAACTTAATTAAGAAATATTAATTTTAGTTCCAGTCTAGGTCCGTATTTTAATCTGCAATTTTTCAATGAACAAAGTTTTGAACCATTAGTGTATTAATTGTAAGCCGGCATATCAAGTAAATGCAGTCAAATATTTTAATAATCTAAAATGCATTTGTATAAATCGTCTAGAAATGCAAACATTAACTAACAATTTTATAATATAACTTTGCAGTACAATCTTAATTCTTTCTAAATAAATACATTTAAAATACAAGTATATTTTCTTATTTGAAACATTAAACAAAAACAATCACCTTGAAATTAATTACATTATTTCACATTACAACATATTTATATGTTATTTTATTTATATTATACTTTTTAATTCTTACAATTAGTTCACACTCGCCTTATATATACTTTGTTCCAATATTCAATCATTAAGGAAATATTTTTTATTCATTCATTGAAGTTTAAATACATTTTTTAAAACTTGAAATGCATGACACTCAATGTTAATACATTTTTACAAATATTAATTCATTAATTAAACTTAAAATTTTTTAAATACTTTAAATAGAGTTTTAGCAATTTGTAATTATAAATGAAATCAAAAGGCAGTAGTACAATCGGTAAAATGAGAGAATTTCAATATTTTTCATGTGAAGGTGAAGAACGCGAGCTCAAGTTTTACGAAAATCAATCATTTCTTTGATAAACTATTTATATTAAATGTAATTATTTAATCAAAAGTTACTAAAAATGTTTCTTTGATGATCTAATTAAAAAGTGACTTTTATTTTTTATATACTACTTCTATATTTTATAATACATTATTTCTTATTTTTCTGTCTGATGTTTTCCCCGATATAAAAATTTTATCAAAACCTTATGTAATGAAAATATATTAGGATTTTATTTCTTCGACACTAATCAGTTCCATCATCGGATTATTTCCATGATATAGTACATAAAATGATGGAAATGCCTCTTGTTTTATTACAGAATTGCGATATTTTTTTATATTTATGACCATATTAAAAAGGATTCTTTTAATAATTTTTATTTTTCTACCAAAAAAATGAAACAAATATCATCGCCATTTCAAGAATGTTTTGATCTGACATTTACATCAGTTCAGATGGAAGTGGAATTCTTTTGTTTAAGTGAGAAAAATATACTAGATTAAGATGTCTGTTTGATATATATTTGACGTGTATTGAAAAGTGAATAGTTTTCTTAAGATCTTGTAGGATTAAATAAATACTTCTGAAGAATTCAAGAAATCTTTGAAAAAAGATATTTGTTTTGATCGCAATTCGGAAATTGATTTAATCAATTATACTTAGAATTGTCGACTTCTCCAAATGCGCTCTATTCATTAGAAGATTATAAGACAAATTCCAGCAAGAAGAAATCACGTGGGATGCAATCTTCTAAGCTGATTAAGTGAATGAATAGTTCTTCTTTTAACAGAAACGTCTGCTTAATTATTTTAGGACATTGCTGATATGTTAATTTGACGAAATGAAGTATTTTTTGTATGATTGAATGATTCAGAAAATTCCAAGCATTATTTAAAAATCAAATACTGCCATTAAAAAAACATCATTGGGCGTAGGAATAAAAATTGATAAAAAGTCATCCTTCACATTACTGATGACTTCTGCAATTCCAACCTATTCAACTTCTGCAATTCCAACCGACTGGCTCATGATTTCCTTCCACAAATAAGTCAATTCTTGCTACATATATCAATAAACAACGCAAGTATAAAGTCCTGGTACATAATATTGTATGTTGGCGTGCGATGTTACATTATTCAATAATGTTATGCAACGTTGCAAATATAGTTTAATATTGGTCAATATTCGTATGTTACTGGGATAAGAAGCAAATTTTTTATTTTTATACTACAGAATACTAGCTTAACAAAATGTTTCTTATGAGTTGCGTCTGCTATTTGAAGCCATCTATCTAATTATACGAATCCATGTTTGTTATTTCTAATAATAGTAAAAGTACGGACCGTATAATTAAATAGAATTTTGTATAAAATTAAGTAGTAGATAGGAATCACAATGCCGTCACATTATACCCAGTACAACAAAAGAATCACTAATGGGTTTTTTTTCTGTGTCAAATATTCGAATAATGTCAACTTCTTCTTGTCTAAAGAAAACGTTTCTTGATGAGAAAGGCTTTCTTCAATAGCGTTTAGTTACATCTTCATTAAATTTTGAAAAATTAAACAGACATTTTATTGAAGAGAATAATTTGTTTGAAAAGGTTGCTTTTCCGGATTTCGTGACATGTTTCTGTGTATCTTCTTGACATGATCTAAAAAGAGATTGTTAATATTTAACACCTATCCATGGCCTCACTTAGGGATATTTAAATAACAATAAAATGTATGTGTTTTACTTTGAAAGCAAAATTCCATTTGTATATGTGAAAAATCTATTGTTATTATACAGGATGTCCAAAAAGTTCCCGTACTGGTGATTTGTGAATTTATTTTACAAAAACAACAGGTTTAAAAAGAATTATTTTTATGCCAATGATAAAAAGCGCGTTTAACTTAACTCAAAAATATACTGAACTTACATTTATAATAAATGTTCAAAATGCCCACCCCTTTCTTGGAGACAAAGCTGAACTCGTTTGCGCATGTTTTTCGAAAAGCGTTTTAACATGCTAGGAGGGATTTCTTGTATCCTTTGGGTAATTGCGATTTTTAAATCATCTATTGTTTGAAGATCACCTTCACAAACTTTGTCCTTTCAATATTCCCACAGAAAAAAGTCCGGGATAGTCAGATCATTGGATTGAGGCGGCCAAAGATTTTTTGAGATAAGTCGATCGCCGAAAAAAGCTTCGAGCATGTCCATGGTTTCATTGCTCGAATGGCAAAATTTAATATACTTGAAAAAAAATCATGCACAATGATTTTTTAAATTTGAAGTACGCGAACTTTTTGGACAGCCTGTATAATCAACATATAATTGAAGCTTTACTTCAACTTTTATTGTTATATCATCAATGATAAAAATGTACAGACGAGATTTTTTGTCAGTGGAATAAATATTTTACTATGCAAGTAATAGTCCTACCCATTGATAATATGATAGTTAGAAAAATAACAAGTAGAGTACAATCTCCGAATTTCAAAACATTGTCTAGGTATTTCTATTTCAAAGATTCCTGCAGTAATCAAAATTTGACACACAATCACTATTTTGTTCATAAAATTCTATATTAAATTGCGTGTATTTAATTCATTGTATTTTCATATTGATGCATTTATTTGTTTATAGAAGTAAAGACAGACAGACAGACTAAATCTTAGTGATTTCATTTTCAAATCTGACACATAGTATCTATACTTTGGATGTTAACTCTTTTTACAAACTCTTATAAGTCTAGCTTTTTGATTGTTGTAGCTGTCGTATATTATTCGAATCCGTGCAGCCTAATAAGCATTCTTCTTAAGACTTCAGAAATGATAAAAATCTGCAAATTTGGTGTAAATAGCAAATACGAAATTTAAAGTCGTTTTAGTTATGTGTAGATTAATAAACACAAATAAGGCGAAAAGTTACATTTTTTGAATTTAGGGTCGTCAGAGAGTAGAGATTCATCAAAATCATCAAGTGGAATAATTTTTGATGGTTAAAATACTTTCTCTTCTTATATTTTCAAAAACATAAAAAAAATGAGTTTCAATTTACCTCTGGATTAAATATTGACGAAAAAGGATAACACGAATTTATCTTTTAAGTTTAGAATAAATAGGTTATCGAATTTTGAAACTAATGATGAATGAGAATGTTTCGAAGAAATATTCACTGGAATTCTTTAAGAAATAATGATGTTTGTTTCAAAGATATGAATCGGCTAACATTTTAAAATCATTCTAATATTTATAGGCGCAATTATATACAAAATAATTATTCCAATCTCTTCTAGAGAAAACCTTAAAAATGCGAGAACAAAATAATTGGGCCTTGAAGGGTGAAATTTAAAAATAGATGCTTTATTCCTACGACAGTGAAACCATTCGAACTTTTAAACTCAATTAGAAAATTTGAAAGAAAAATGTCAGCCTTGGGCTTCGACTGATAATTGGATTCAATTCAAAGTACATGATTAGTATAAAATCAAAGATTCTTTTGAGATTTGATCTTTCCTCAAGGCTTAACCGCTGTATAACTTTGTAATAGTTTATCATTACTCTTATATTTTAATTCATTCTTCTAAACTGTTATAGCCTTTCATACTAATTTAAAGAAAATGTATCCTAAATTTAAAACTGATATTTTCAATGATAGCATCCTAATAAAACAGTTTTAAAAAAGGAAAAAAAAAATATTAAAATGACATTAAATTAAAAAGTTGAAAGATTTAGTTTTATAATTTTCAATGAGATGAAAAAAGAATCATCGAAACTTCCTGAATTTATAGACTAATTTCAATAAGAGTTTTCTAAGGTGATTCATTTTTAATTTTCAGTTTTGGACATTTAGTTCCAAGAAGTATTGATTGTAATTACCTGGGCAGCTCTTTCCGGATGTTTTCAATATTTGTTCTGCCATCCGATAACAAAATTTAGTCATTGGTTAAATTATATTAGTAATGAAGGATTCGCAAGAGAATTTTGGATATTATATGTTTACTGCGTTTTATGAAAGAAATTAAATAATACAATTCTTAGTTATTAATATTATGATTTTAAACTCAAAGGACGAAATAGATCAAGATTAGTAAATATTGCTAAAACATTTGTAGAAGTCTACTTTTTGGTATAGTGATTATGTTACTCGGCTTCTGGTCTTAGTGTCGTGGGTTCGTATCGCGCCCTTCAATTGCTACATTGGTGACCTTGACAACGCAACCTCCCACAACGGTCGTGATGCCATCTACCCACGCCAAAATTGTCATACTCACTTGACATAAGCAAGCAAAACAAACAAATATATTCATACTCACTTGACGTAAGCAAGCAAAACAAACAAAAATCGTCATACTCACCTGACGTAAGCAAGCAAAACAAACAAAAATCGTCATACTCACTTGACGTAAAGTAAACAGAAACTCCCCATAACGCTTTTCGCAATAGAAAATCGTTCGCTACCTAACCGACTCACTGGTGGGAGAGTACTGTTGCGCTAGTCTTATAAGCCAGATAATATCTAAGATACCGAAGTCGACTTTTTAGTACAGTGGTTGTGTTACTCAGCCACTGGTCCGAGCGTCGCGGGTTCGTTTTGCGACTTTCACTTGTGACACATTTATTAAAAGAAAATTGAACTCTCAACGATTGATCAAAATTTATAATGTGTTTATATATTTTAGCATGTTCGAAAAAATTATTTAATATGAAATTGTGTAGTTTAAAACAGTGCTTTTAAAGCTGTAATCAAGTGCGCAGTGAATTTTTTTTATACAGACTCTGATTTAAGCTTTAACGAGCGAACAAAATTTATTTGCGCTTCTTCTGAAAATATATTTCCCTAAACTCTTGATCCCAAAAGGATTTTTTCACTTCACTTCAAATTGTCTGAGAATTGTTGGATAAGTTAATACCCTAGATAATCTGAGATTTCCCAGTGCCATTCATTTTATTTTTATTTTACTTGTCCAAAAGGAAAGATACGCTAGCAAAAGATACGAATCTTATGCTTTTTAAGAAATTAGATCTAACAAAAGAAATTAATAAATTTTAAAAAGATTATCAATTTTTTAAAAATAAATGTCTTATGTTTTGTGTATACAAAGTATGCTAAAAAGAAAATACTGTAACCCTAAAAAAACGACTTGATATTTTGCTGTTTCTTCACGTTTCGGATATCCTTGAATCTGAAAAACCAATTTTGAAATCATATCTTTATCTGGAAAAAAAAACACACATTTTGCTCTAGAAAAAGAAATGTTAGTATGCTGCCTTGACACTAAACGTGTAGATGCATTTCAAATGAGTAAACTCAGTCTAGAAAAATCTTGTCCATAAAATCAAAGGGGATGAATTGATATATGGAATACATCAAAAGCTCGATAAATAAAATTTAACATGAAATTAATTAAAATTTAAAATGAGAATGAGTTGACAGTTCGGATATTTTTCCGTTCCAGTTTCCACCAGCAAAGAATCGTTAAAGAAATTTGGCAGAATTCTACACTATTTGGCGATGTTTCGCTGGCGCTCGGCTAACGGAAAGTCTCACATTTCGAATCAAAGTTTTCAATAATGTAAGTTGATTGAAATTGCAAACAGAATCAAACATACCTCACTTTGAAGCGAACAAACAAATAATGAAATTAACAAATAGAAGTTGTATTGTTACACTGGGCTTCAATTCAAATATCCTCAATAATTATTTAAAGTATTGTTTGAAATATCTGTTGCAATTAAATAATTATTTTTCAAACAATGCTGAATCATAATATAGAATTCATTTATTATTGTTGACTTAAATTCAATTTTCAAGAATATTTTGCATTGCTAATAAATAAAAAATAATAATCGGAAAATCTTAATGAAATTCCTATATTTTTAGTTTAAAAGTATCTATATTGCGTTATCTCTCAAAAGAAAATTAGAAAAAAAAATATTAATGAATGTCACAATGAAATCTGCAATATGTTATATTTTATTGTGATTAATTTACTGCCATTTCACAAATTTTTTTGTTTAATAGAAAATGAATACAGATATTTTGACAATAAAATTGTAAAAATATTTTTGAATGTCTCATTTAAATCTGCAATATATTATAATTTATGAAAATTAATAACAAAAACGAATTCTTAAATATTGACCATTTATATAAAGTATTTCATTATATTTTTTATAAATTTTTTTAATTATTTATTTCAAATATATTATAAAATTTTTACGATACCGAAACGCTTTAAATTTCGACACGATTATTTTTTTATCTTTCTGAAAAATAAAAAAAGATAATATTTTCTATTTTGTTAACCACCATGTAAATGTTGACATGAATATTAATTTTGGTTTATTCTTAAATTAATAGGAACACTATCATTAACAAAACAAATGAAATATATCTTTATTGCAATATCAGCTTTATTTAAGCCATTCGATACATATGAATTGATGTTGGAAGAAGCACAACAATGCCAAATGCAGCGCCAAATCCTAATTGGTATTCAAACCCTATGAACGAAAATATAAATTTAAAAAATAAAAATTTGTTTACACAAAGTTTACGAAAATTATTTTTAAAAAATCGCCAGTGAAAAAAACCAAAATATTATCGTCAATGGATTATCACCATTAATTAATAGATAACATTGGATTAACAAAACTCATTTAACGTCTGAAGAGTTTATGGAGAATTTCTCCATCATTTGAATAGCCGTCGGATCTTAACATCATTTTAGCAAAAACCCAAATAAAATTTTGGTGATTTAGCTTGCAAAAAAACTCTACCTCTACTTAATAAGAGTTGATGGACGTATCAAAACACTCCATCATCACAGATATTAATAAAATCTGTCCAGATGAAATTACGGCAAAATATTCAATACCTCTCGTTTTTTCGCGGTCTTGAATTCCCATATTCTGGAGAGGTTTGTTGATTCCTGTTAGAAAATCCGTTACTAATAAGTTCTATATTTTTTTCCAAACAGTTTTGACCTAGATTAGATACACGTTGCATCAATAAGTTAAATGGTATAAATAATGCTGCTAAATTAAATACTTGTGATGTATTTTTCCGTAATTTTAGGAATGAATTCCTTTTTTTTCAATGAATAAAACCGGAAATTTTCTTTTTAACTTTATAGGAATGTTTAGATATATACTCTTTTTATTTTTTCTTAATACAGCCCTATTTTTTAAAGATGTAGTTTCATTTTTCACCAGTTTATAATTAATAAATTTGTTAAATTTACTTTTAAAATAGCTATATTAATTTTTTGGCATTGAAAATATGTTGTGTGGAACGTGCTATGACTGTGTTAATTCGACATTAGTATTCGGAGGAAGATAATTAATAAATGTGAAATTTCTTTTGGTGTTTTGAAAAGTTTGAACTTTGGGTAATTGTTTGAATCATATTTTAATAGGTTTTCTTCAATCAAATATCTTGATCTAAACGTGATATTTTATTAAGTATCTCCAACTGAAATTATTAACCCTTTTAGTGTCGAATGATAATACATCGTTTTTACGCAATATTCGCGAAAAAGGCCAAATACGATAGCCTTACTTAGGCTAAGGTATTTTACTTTTAAAGCATGTTGAAATACAATTAACATTAGTTTATTCTACTGTTATTTCTCAATATGTTTATTTTTGAATTTTACAAACTTTTTTACTTTGTTTTTTTTATGAGCTTCTCCTCCAAATACTAGATAATTCTTCAAATTAGACCAGTATTAAAAGGGTTAAAAGGTATAGCATTACTAAAAATTAAAGCATTTATTTATATTCTATAAATATATTTCAAATAGTCTTTATTAAAATAATTTATTCAGAATTTAACTATTCCATTCCTCTAAATTGTCAACATTAGTTAAAATTTGACAGAATAAAAAAAATTAATGGAAATAAATGCGGAGTAAAATTACGAAAATATAATAGAGTATGTTCTTAAACTTAATTTAACTTAAATTATTACAAAAATAAGCATAAATACGACCCTTTATAATCATACAATAATGTCCTACACAGATGCGAATTTGTATATACTGAAATCATAGAGTAATTTTATTGTACAATAAGTTTTAATTTTATTTTTATTTCCAAACTATGATGTGTACAAATTGGAAATATTTTGAATTTCAAGAAATTAGTGTTCGAAACTTTACTAATCATTATTTTTTTTATCGATTTGCAACGCAAGTTTGTGGTTTTATATTTTTCTATCGCTTTGCTTATAAACTTGTAAAAACTATAAAAATTGTCAAACATGCCCTTAACCACACTTGGTATAGGAAAAATATAATTCCTACAACTATTAGACTGACTGAAAGGAAATGGAACTTCCTTCCGAATATATTACTACGATCAATCAGCAAGCGAGACTTTCCTTAGCAGAACAAGTCGAGAATGTAACTTCCTATTAAGACTCGTCACTTTGACAGGGAACAAGACGACGAAATTGTTCGGAGCAGAGAGCAACAAGTTGATGTGAAATGTTCGATTAATTTGGTCTCTCGCGAAGCTCATAATTCTCCAGAAAGAAGCATGGTGTTCTCTTATTGCAGAACTCTTTTTAACTTAAAATTGTGAGATAAACAACTTATATATTACATTCTATGTGATGGCATCTATTATTCCTATGAATAAAACTGTTGTTTGTAATCTTTAAATTTTGTATTTATTAAATTTATACCTGACTTATCTTAATAATGGAAATAATTAGGCAATTTTCAAAGTGGTATTACGTTTATTATGTTTCTTGTATCATCCATATAGATGCAGGAAAATTTAAATTTTGCTGAAATCTTAAGAAGAATTTCAAAATGCATACTGATTAAGAACTATAACTAAATTTTATTTAGTTAATAAAAATAATTAATTTAACGAAGTATAAAAACGACAGTTGGGCCGCTTTGAAGAAAATAATTTCTTGAAATTTCTTTAAGTCATATGACTGCAATAAGTTTAGAGAGCTTCTTGTATCTTCAAAAGCATTGTATAAGCGTAATGAGAATTCAAAATTGTAAGAACAGAAATAATTTTAAACTATATTGATTGTGATTTAATAAAGTATTCTTCCTCCGTAAATCCTTCTCATATGCAACTTTTTGAAGAAAATTTTAAGCATAACTGTTTCTTTATTTCCACAATTTTTAGACAAAGATTTTATAGCAGGCAAGTCTAAAAATATTTCAAATAGTTTCTTAGATGTTTTTCTTATTCAGCTATATTAAATATTCAAAAAATGTAAAAATCAATCAAAAATAATAAAATAAAATTCAAAAATAAATAAAACATTAAATAAAATAAAATTATGCACGCAAAAATGCAAAAAAAAAAACGACCGAGAACTGAATTTTTGTTAAATTCCTACTATTGCTTCACACTCTCCCTATACATATCATGTTCAAATTTTCAATCGTTAATAAAATAATTTTTATATACCACTCAAGTTCAAATAATTTTTTTAACTTTCTGTGGATGACACTCGATATTAATACAGTTTTTTTTCAAATATTAATTCATTAATTTGGTTAATTTTTTATTAATAAACTAAAAACTAACTCTCCAGTCAAAATTCTTCGTTTCTTCACCTACAAATGAGTAAGACTTCAGTTTTTTCACGCTAATGGGATTAGGCTTAACGTCATTTTGTCTGATTGTTTCAAACGATTCTTTTATACCTAGTGTTTGATGTATTTAAAGTGAAATAATGTCAATTTATTGTTTTTTGGGTTCATTTTTAAGTATTTTTGAATAAAGGAAATTAAAAATTTATAATCTGAATTGTGCTACCCCAATTGGTGTAAAAATATCACGCATTTGCGTACCTCAATTAAAATTGAAAATTCACGCATGCGCAGTGTGTTCCGATTTATTTTCTATGGATACAGACTTAATTCTGAATAGGGCAAACATAACTTTTGATAAATTATTTAATATAAAGTAACCAAGATGAAAAATTTCTTTGTTGATATAAGTAGGCAATAACTTAAAATTTTTTAATATTTATTTATTATTTGTAATAGAAAATAATAATTAAAAAATAAGCTGTTTATTTTCATCTTTCAGAAAAATTTTCAATTTTTTTCATTCAGTTAGGTACTATGTTAATTTTGATGTGAAAATAATTTTTTCTTATTTCTTAACTTATTTAGAATATTTCATCATTATTTAACGAAGTGAAATAAATTCCTTAATTAGAATATCATCTATTTAACTTAGATTTTACCAAGAAATTCGGTAATAATTTATGAATGGCGTTAGATAAAAAATTCGCCAAATGTTGCGCTAAATTCGAATTGGTATTAGAACCCTATACTCATTTCTAAAGTAAGAAAGCAAGCATCTATTTGCACAAAGTTAACAGAAATTATCGCCAACGAATATCAGACTTTCATTGTTAACTAATAGGAAACATCGTTTGTTTTACAAAACTAATTTTACTTCTAAAAGTTTCTGATAGATCTTCCTTCGATCATTTCTATTACCGTCAGATTTTATTGTAACGAAAATCCTAATAAAATTTAGGTGATGCTACTTGCAAGAAAAATTCTACCTCTACCTAATCCTAGTTGATGGACGTATCAAAACACTCCATCATCACAGATATTAATAAAATCGGTCCTGATGAAATTACGGCAAAACATTCAATACCCTCGTGTTTTCTCCTTTCGGATTCAGATATTCTGGAGAGGCTTGCTGATTCCCGTCAGAAAATTAATTATTAATTTGTTTTTTATTTACTTTGATGTAGATTATTTACATCCTGTATCGATAAATTAAACAGTATATTATTCTATCAAAATAAATTGTATTTTTTTATAATTTTAGGATTGAGTTGGTTTTTTCAAATAAAAAATAATAAGAGATATTAGGTATTTTATAACTGATATGCTAAAAATGACATATTCTCATAAATAATTATTAAATCGTAGTTGCTTTACTTTTCGTGCAGATGTTATTAAAATGATTAATAATTTTTCCAGTTATGCTTTAGATGAATACGAATGAACTAAAATAAAGGATTCTAAAATTTATACAGTTATATGTTTCGTCATTTAGAAGGTATTAAACATTTATTATTGATAAAATATTATTTTACCAAACTATTCAATCATATTTAAACTATATAAAATGCGTCATATTTGTCGTTACGATCATTCTTTGGTTATTCATTGCATTATGTAGTTCCAAGAATGGTATTTTTATTCAATGGTAACTTTTTATTTAATAAAAGCTATTTTGAGAAAAAGATAGTTTTATAATTAATACAATGAGTGATAAAAACCTCTTGAAATGAATAATGAAATTATTTCTGAGTTCAAGTGATTTACTGCAGAATTAAAGCTGTTATTATTAAAATTAAATTTGTAATAATTGATTTTTGAAAATTGATACAAATGATGATGATGATGTCACTCCCTCTTTTTACCACGGAAAGTGGAGTGCAGTAGCTTCTGAGAGTATGGAACCCTGAGCACCCGAAGGCAGAAGTCTGACTTCTAGCTCATATGGGGATGAAACCCACACCCACACGCTTGCACAGCTCCTTTTTACAAGGGGGGGGGGGTACATTCACTCATCTCACAGATAGCACACAGAAGAACAACCATGCCCGAACCGGGACTCACAGAACACGAGGAAGACGCGTCACCTCTGTGCCAGAAGACCGGAATTTGATTCAAATAAAAATAATATTTAATTCTAAAACCAGACAAATTTCAAACAAGAGCTCTCCTCTGCTAACATTTTTGAAACATCCTAATCAAAATCGATCTACCCACTCAATTACAAAACTTTTCCATCATAAAAAAAGAAAGACTTCTATTAACACCAATTATTTCTACTTTTCTTCTTAAAGTATTTTACGTCGTAATAAGTTTAATTTTATTACTTTTATGTTAATCCATTGCTCTCAACTTATTTCACATACATGCAAGAAATATCAATAATACTTTTCTGTACTTTTAAATTATTTATTACAACTTTTTGTCTGTTTTAACTGCCATTTTTAATATATTTGTTAACGTTTCCTTAAATTTAAATTCAGAATTCTTTTTATCACTTTCATTTATTCTGACACATTTTTTAAACTTTCTATTATAACTCATAATCTATTCTCATAAACATTATGGAATTTGATGATGAGTTAATTTTTCAAATAATAAAGTTTTTGCATCGTCATTAGGAACAAACTGTACTCCATTACATAAAATGGAAAAATATAAATATATATCACAAAATTCTTGTTTCCAAACGTAAAATTTACAAACACAAATGTCATAAAGTAAGAAAATGTCATAAAAACGAAACTTCATACAATAAAAAAGAATATTTCGATTTCGTTCTATCAACAGTAAAATGAACATATCTATACGAAAGACATAAAAACGATATCATGCTTGAAATTTTTCATAGGAAAAATACATTCTTACCAAACATTTTGAAGAAGACATCTTTTTTATGTACTTTTGAAAGCGTATCCTAAAGAAAATATGCCATATCAAGAAACAATTTCACAAGCCCAGTGCTAAATCAAAATATTTAAAAGAGAAAAAGAATAAAACCCTAGTTTATTATCTTTGAGATAAAAAGAAAAGGAATATTTTTCAAAATTTCTTCTACAGTGCATAATGGAAAAAGGAGATCCTGGTTGTAAGAACAGGTATCTTAAAAATTTCAAAAAGAATATGGAATTCTTGGTTTGATAAAATATTTTTTCATAAAACTACAGATTTCTTACTATTCTTATTCTTTTTTTTAAAAAAAAATGTTCAAATACTTTGTTACTTTCGGCTAGCCAAATCATTATTTGTTTCCTGATTTGTGAAAACTTTCTCTCTTTTACCAAATTCCAAATATGCATGGCCTACTGAATATAATCATTCTGAAGCTCATTATTTGCGATACGAGACATCTCTCTTATTTCTTTTTGTTTTACTCAGGAATCCCAAAATTATAAGATGCGAGTCTCTTTGAAACATGATATAATTCATTGATGCGGAAACAATTGTTTTTTAAAAATTTATTTCAGCCATTTTATCGTTTATTATTATTTAGGCAGAATTATAGTAAGCAACAGCCCTAAGGAAAATAATTTTTTTAAAATAATTTATTTTGTAATAAAATTAAATAATACACCTATTATACCCTCACTCCACACAATAAATAATGTGAAACGGATTATATTTTTCAAAAGTAAATCAAAGAATCAATCATTACATGATATTTGATCGAATATATTTAAATTAATATTTTATTAAATAATCATAATTAAACTTGCATACTTTGAATTATTAATGCTATATTTTTAATCTTCCATAGCATCTGTAAACTGAGCGATTCAAAAATCATTCGTAACATTCTAAAAACGGAAAATTGAATAGAGAGATACCAAATTTGGAACGAAATTAAGAATCAGGAACTAATTGAGAAAATGTATTTTAATTAATTAGATTTTCTATTTATTGTAATTAGTTTTAAGGTATATATATATATATATATATATATCTTTTGTTAAATTTGCTGTCTAATGACGTCTGTATGAAATTTTCTCGATCCCTTTTTTATATTCTTTATTATAACAAAAATTTAATAAATAATGATAATTTAGAATCCATTTAAATTTGGGTAAATCAAATCCGTTTTCATTTGGTTATTATCAGATTTCATCATTCGTTTTTAAAAGCAAATTGACTTCAGGATTTCCATTCTATCAATAGTTTTCGGAATGATGATGAGGAACAATAACACAAATTAACATATACAATATCCTCCTCCTATGCAGGAAGAAAGGTTTATGTTTTTATATTAGGAAAGAGTTTCAAGAATAATAATAGAAATTATTAAGCCTTACATGCTATATTGTAATTCGAAACTGTATACGAAACATAATGCTCCGTTATTGATCTTGTCTGAATTCGGATATAGGAATGAATATAAACAATTTTTACTGAAAATATAATCCAAGCAAATATAAACCCAAAGTATGTAGCTCAGATAACAATACATTTTTTTATTCTTTTTACTGTTCAATGGAACCAAGATTTTCGATAATCTAAATATATGATTTTTATCATTTATATCATTGTTTTTGCATTTAGTATTTTTAAGCAAGCTCCACAAAGCATTTTAAAAAGAACTCCTTTGAACTAGATACAATATTTTATATGGAGATAAATTTATCTCTGGAGATGCATCTCATTAACAAAATTCACAAAGAAAATATGAAGGACGCTTTTTTTTACAAAATTACACAAAGACGTTTCAAAGAGAAACATCCTCCATAGAAACAATAAAAAAAAACTTTAAAGTTTGGTAGAGTTGAAAAAATACAATATAATGCTGATTACAGTACAAGGTAAGTAAGTACAGTATTTGTACTCGCAGAGCAAATAATTGAATTTTTTTTGGGGGGGGAGCATTTATTTTTTTATAATAAATTATAAAAGTCTGACAGAAAGGGTTTTGAAATTACCCTAGTGATTTTAATTTCCAGAGAATAATTCCTGAAGAAAGAACTTAACAAAACTTTTGTTAAACAAAATTAGGAATATTTATAAGAAAATTAACTTTCAGATTTTCTTTTTGTTCTAGCACTTTTAAGAACTTAAAATTGAAGATTTCGAGAAGTAAATAAGTCATAATTATTTTCCTATGAATTTTAAGTTTGTGAGATACAAAAAAATAAATTATAAGTTTTGATACACTTTTCAAAGAATTAAAGAAAAAGAATCAAACGATGAGTTTTGACAATTTTGAATATCCTGCCTTTTACATCTTTTAGTAGAATTATGTAGGCACGAAAAATATTTTTACAAAATGACAAGTCCTAGGTGATTTTTTAAATAACTTGCAGAAGTTCTAAAGAAACTAAAGAAAGAAAATCAGATAAGAAAAAACAGAAAATCAGAAAATCAGTCAAACTAAACAAAGGAAATCAAATCTTTTACATAGATAATGAAATGTTTCATCTAAAAAAATTAATTTCTCAATCAGAACTTAGTTCAATTCTTTTAAAAAATTAAAAAAATTGTTTGTTTTCACGCACTTTAAAATATTCATGAATTTTAGATTGATTGAATATTTTTATACATAAAATTTTTTGAATTATTTACAAATTTTAACCAACATAGAAAAAAAAATATCTTAATTAAATTTATAAAAGAATGTGTTGAGAAGGATTAATTATTTTCTTAAACAAAACTAAAATACTATAACTATTTTTGTGAAAGAATAAACAAAGGAAAAGAAGTTCTGTCTCCTTTCAACAAATAAATTTTAAATAAGCAAACAAACAAAATTTTTATCCTACAGGTGCGTTGATAGCCCTAATAAAATTAAATTAATTAAATATATGTCATTAAAAAGCCAGCCATTCATTTACATAATTACTAATTTATAATTATTACATTAATGTAATTAAATGAAGTTTTTAGAAAAATTTGATCGTTTCTTTTAACAACTTAGGAGATGCGAATTTCTATACAAAAAAATTTTATATAAGACACATATAAAACAAATCATCAAGACTCTTAGCTCTTTCTTAGTCAAAAATAGCCCAACAAACTGCATGCCTTCCCTTTTGTGAATATTTCATCATGATAGCAGTTTTCAAAATTCTTTAATTTAAAAATCTCTATTCGTTCACGGCAATGTGTATATACTGAGAAACCCTTCTGATGAGAGAAAATATGACCGTTTTGAAGGGCCCTGTTACAATTAAAAATATTTTTAACAAATGATTGCTTTTATTATATGTTGATAAAACTATACTTATAACAAAACTCATTGTGCGTGTCTACATGTGTGTGCGTGGGTCTGTATGCGTTTTTCGGGTCCAAAGGCCTGACCATTTGGCATGCAGTTTCTAAATTTGGCATATATATATATATATATATATATATATATATATATATACAGTCATGGGATAAATGTTAATATCGTGTCGGTCCTCCTTTTGCCCGGCGAAGTGCAACAACTCGACGTGTCATGGAGTCCACAAGTCGTTGGAAGACCTCTACAGGAATATTGAGCCATGCTGTCTGTATAGACGTCCATAATTGTGAAAGTGTTTATGGTGCAGGAGTTTGGGCACGAACGGACCTTTCGATGATGTCCCATAAATGCTCGATGGGATTCATATCGGGTGATCTAGGTGGCCAGATCATGCGCTGGAATTGTCCGGAATGTTCTTCAAACCAATCGCGAACAGTTCAGGCCCGGTGACATGGCGCATTGTCATCCATAAAAATCCCATCGTTGTACGTGAAGTCCGTGAATGGATGCAAATGATCTGCAAGCAGCTGAACATAACCATTTCCAGTCAATGATCGGTTCAGTTGCACCACAGGACCGAATCCATGCCGTGTAAAAACAGCCCACACCATTATGCATCCACCACCAGCTTGAACAGTGCCTTGCTGACAGTTTGGGACCATGGCTTGGTGGGGTCTGTGCCACACTCGAACTCTACCATCAGCTCGTAACAACTGAAATCGTGACTCATCTGACCACACCATGGTTTTCCACTGGTCTAGGGACCAGTCGATCTGCTCACGAGCCCAGGAGAGTCGCTGCAAGCGATGTCGTGCTGTCAGTAAAGGCACTCGAGTCGGTCTTCTGCTGTCATAGCCCAAGGAAGACAAATTTCACCGCACAGTCCTATCGGACACGTCTCTCGTACGTCCCACATTGATTACTGCAGTTATTTGTTCAAGTTGTGCATGTTTATTAACATTGATCATTCTACACAGACGTCGGCGGTCTCAGTCGTTAAGTGCAGGTGGTCGCCCACTGCGTCGTCCATGATGGGATGTGATGCCTGAAATTTCATACTCTCGGCATACTCTTGATACTGTGGATCTCGGAATGTTGAATTCACTAACGATATCCGCAATGGAATGACCCATGCGTCTAGCACCAACTTACATTCCACGTTCAAAGTCTGTTAATTCTCGTCGTGCCACCATAAATCATGAAAAACCTGTTCACATGAATAACTTGATCACAAATGAAAGCTCTGGAAAACGAACTGCGCATTTATACTTTTTCGCTGCGATAC
>JAOUZG010049462.1:3019266-3029704 GCA_026289955.1 Argiope argentata
ACACACTGAAGTTACAAAAGTCATGGGATGACTGTTAATATCGTGTCGGTCCTCCTTTTGCCCGGCGAAGTGCAACAACTCGACGTGTCATGGAGTCCACAAGTCGTTGGAAGACCTCTACAGGAATATTGAGCCATGCTGTCTGTATAGACGTCCATAATTGTGAAAGTGTTTATGGTGCAGGAGTTTGGGCACGAACGGACCTTTCGATGATGTCCCATAAATGCTCGATGGGATTCATATCGGGTGATCTAGGTGGCCAGATCATGCGCTGGAATTGTCCGGAATGTTCTTCAAACCAATCGCGAACAGTTCAGGCCCGGTGACATGGCGCATTGTCATCCATAAAAATCCCATCGTTGTACGTGAAGTCCGTGAATGGATGCAAATGATCTGCAAGCAGCTGAACATAACCATTTCCAGTCAATGATCGGTTCAGTTGCACCACAGGACCGAATCCATGCCGTGTAAAAACAGCCCACACCATTATGCATCCACCACCAGCTTGAACAGTGCCTTGCTGACAGTTTGGGACCATGGCTTGGTGGGGTCTGTGCCACACTCGAACTCTACCATCAGCTCGTAACAACTGAAATCGTGACTCATCTGACCACACCATGGTTTTCCACTGGTCTAGGGACCAGTCGATCTGCTCACGAGCCCAGGAGAGTCGCTGCAAGCGATGTCGTGCTGTCAGTAAAGGCACTCGAGTCGGTCTTCTGCTGTCATAGCCCAAGGAAGACAAATTTCACCGCACAGTCCTATCGGACACGTCTCTCGTACGTCCCACATTGATTACTGCAGTTATTTGTTCAAGTTGTGCATGTTTATTAACATTGATCATTCTACACAGACGTCGGCGGTCTCAGTCGTTAAGTGCAGGTGGTCGCCCACTGCGTCGTCCATGATGGGATGCGATGCCTGAAATTTCATACTCTCGGCATACTCTTGATACTGTGGATCTCGGAATGTTGAATTCACTAACGATATCCGCAATGGAATGACCCATGCGTCTAGCACCAACTTACATTCCACGTTCAAAGTCTGTTAATTCTCGTCGTGCCACCATAAATCATGAAAAACCTGTTCACATGAATAACTTGATCACAAATGAAAGCTCTGGAAAACGAACTGCGCATTTATACTTTTTCGCTGCGATACTAATGCCATCTATATATTTTCATATTGCTATACCATGACTTTTGTCACTTCAGTATATATATATATATATATATTGAAAATTTGTACCTTGGATTTATAATTATAGTTTTAATTAAAATTTAAGCAACATTTTGGCGTTTCTTTGCTACAACATCCAAAAATATTACAGGACAAAGTTGATTTTTGCATAAAATTAAAAGCTGACAAGTTTTAATTTTATGCAAAGTTTTGGAGCTCGACTAATTTCAAGATTAAAATAAACTATTTTGTTTTCTGAATATCGACGTATGCGTACACCGACAGATCCGTAATTATTTCAAACTGGTTGAGGACTTAAATTAATTTAGACAATTCGTAAGATTTCAGAGATAATAATTTGAAAATCAAGTTGTGATTTTAACTGGCGATAAACTACCAAATGTAAGGTAGTTTATCAGTAGTAATGCAGCCACCACTGTTGGCGAAGAAATTTTCAATTCCGAGAGCATCTGTAAATTCTTTTGTCTTGTGTTGAATGATTGGTTAACTAACAGGCCTTTTCCTACCACAACCAGTTTTAAATTATTCCTCGTTTATTTCGATAGTTCGTCTCTCATCCATTTGACACCATAAAAATTGAATTCCATATTTCTTCCAAGTCAAATTCTTAACTTAAAAGATTTTGTGGATCTGTGTTCCTCCTTAACTAAATATTTCAATTATTTTTCTCACTGATTTGGCTTTCCCAATTTGAAGCATAATCTTTAAAACGCCACTCGAGTTAAAAAAAACACGCTTTTTTACATCATTCGATTCCGGGTCATTGGCTAACCAATGAAACAAATGTGAACTAAATTTTTGCTCTAGATTATGGAAATACGCTAGTAAAAATAGAACACAAGACATACAAACGCCATCCCTTAAAAGCTATCCTTAATCCCTTTTTTTCTTCAGAAATCTGAAGAAAGTATAATATGACCTTTATATTTTCGGCACAAGGTTAAAGACATGAATTGAGCTGAATTTCTTTAAGAATGGAATGGACGAACCCATCTGATGTCGTTTACAGAGGGTTGCAGGGCTGAAAATAAATTTGCCACGAAAAATTGGCCTATAAAAAAGAGGACCACAATACAGGGGTAGCTGTTCGAAGAGGTTTCACAAGGTTTATATAACAAATACGAATTATTGTGTCATAAATTGGTTAATTTTACTTTTTAAATATACGTAAAATTCAAATTTAATATTCAATTTTTCAATCTATTCTAATATATTATAAGTGTGAAATTTAATGCGCTTGTGTATTGCTTGTAATACACGATTTTAAGGCTTTTAGAACTTAATTATGAGTTAATAATTAAATAAGGATTACATACTTATAATTCCCACTAGTGGTTAGTTTGTGAAGAAATGGTTATATTATTTAAATGAAATAAATGTGTTTATAAAAAAAATTTTTTTTATCCAGTGTGATGCATATTTGAATCGCTTATGCGGATTTCAAACTGATTTGTTTATGAGTATCAATAAAGCCTATATAATAAAATCAATAAGGCCTAAATTCTGAAAGACTTCTTTTTAATCTAAAATATAAAGGTTTCGAAAATAATGAAAAATTAATGCAATTAATTTATTAGCTTCATCTGTTGTTACCAATGCTCTAAAAATAAGTTCTATAAAAAACTTCAAAATATAGTTTGAATATTTCTTATATGCGTAAATATCTTAAATTTAAAAAATGCTGAGCCAATTATATTTACAATCATAGGTATACATAAAAGTGCTAATGATAAATTTCTGAATTTAAAATGATTTTTAAAACATGGAGGAAAATACAAAACAGATCTTAAAAACAAGAAGAACGAGGCCGCCAGAAGCTAATTCAAAACATTTCATGCAAGATTCAGCATCAGAGTGTAACATTTTTAAAGCTGTTATCATAAACCTCTGAGACCATGAAAATGAAAAAAAAAAAATAGAAGCAAACATTCTGAAAATAAATGATAATACCTAGATATAAAACAAAAAGTACTCAACTTCCGCGTTCTTTTTTTCTTGACTGAAACTCTTTTCTCCTTTGGGCAGAATAATGGAAGAATTCGAGCTCAAATAAACATAAAATAGTTGTTTGTTTGCTTAAGAAGTTTTTTTCGTAACTTTAAATAACCAAAAATGCAATTAACCTTTTAAAAGTCGTTGAAAGGATACCATTTTTTTACCTTCCACTTTTCCTTTCATTCATTTAGAAGTAAATGGGAAATGAAAGTCATTTGTCTGAGATAAAAGGAATAAAGTGTAGAATCTTCAAAATAAGGAAGATTTAACAGGACAAGTCAGAAAAAGAAGTTTAATTGTATATGAAAAGTGGTCATTGCATTTTTCAAGCAACATGGGTCGATTTAAATTGGTTGAATTTGCAATGACTGTTTAAAAGCGAAAATACTGATGTTGAGATGTGTGATTACTTTCTGTATATTTTTTAATATACTGAAATACTTATATTTATTTGTATTTCCAGGGATGGAAAACACACTACTTAAATACTTGCATATACATATATAAATTGAAAGCCAGAAGTTTTAATAACTGTACAAAGCATTTTTTTCAAATTTTGCAAATAATGTAGAAAAAAATATTACTTAGATTTTCACATCAGAAATGGATTTATTTTTATCCCTTATTTAAATACCGGTTTCAAATGTGTTACATGTGTATGAAGTATGACATGTGTTATGAAGTATTAAACAAATATAAAATCTTTTTAAATACAACGATAATTTATCCCTTTGTTCGTGAAATGTTAAACACATCAGATATATATTTTTTAAAATTATAAATTAGATTTTTATATATGAAATATATCATACCCATATTTTAACAAAATTTAGAATAAAAAAATAGTGTTTATAGATAATAGATAGATTCAAAACGTCTATTCTTTTTTTAAAAAAAACTACCCAAAAGTTGGAAATTAACAAAATTAAACCAGTTTTATAAAGGGAAGAGCTTAGAAATCAAGAATATTGATTAAATGGAGGGATATTTTTTAAATCAAAAATTGACTTTTCAAAGTAATCAATTTCCAAATATATTTGTCACAAAGATTTAAAAAAAATTCGGTAGTTAATTAAGAGATATATTAATATTTATCTAATTTTCATGTCAAAAATCGTTATACAATTTAATTTCTTACAAATTAAAACTATTTTAATTAAATTATTTACCAACAAATTGATTTATATAGAAGTGTGGGTTTTGAAAAATCCAATGACTTTCAATATAATGGATACAATACTTTGCATTAGTGTGACGAATTGAAGAAAAAAAGAAAAGAACCATTTCCAATTTTAAATATGAACTGACTAGATGAAAAAAAAAGACTCAATAAAAAAAGGTACTTAAAATTTAAAAATTCTTTTATATCTATTTTACCATTCTGTTTTAATCAACTACTTAGGGTACTCTTCTAAGTTAATATACTATAAAATAAATCCGTTATTTCTATTTAATTTTAAAAAATTAATCGCTTTAAAATTTGTTAATTACTTTTTAAAATTATTTTAACCTTATAACAGTGATTTGAATTCAAGCCAAATAGAAATCAGTTTTTCGTTTCGTTTTTGAAAAGTTAATAAAGACATTATTTTCTATTTTTATACTTCAACATAAAGTTCTTGAAAAATGTCTTCATAGACAGGTCAATAGTAAATGAAAAAAAAAAATTAATCTATTCTTTTATATTTCTATTTTTTTATTTAGTGATAATTCAAATGTTTGAAATTGTAACTATGTTCTTAAAACTTAAATTAATTTATCTTTTAAATTAAATGAAGACTAAGAAGAATATGAATTTAAAAATCATATCTCAAAAATTCAATAAAAAAGGAAACTGTAGCTAAGAAAAAGGCATAGTTATTAGACGAATATTAACTGCAGATAACGACATAAGATTATGTATATGATTATACTGTATGTGTTAAAAGAAATTACAATAAATATATTCGACATGCTACCAACAGCATTGGGGATTTTCACTAAAGATAAAATCTCTTGGGCTAAAACAACACAACACACTTTTTAAATGTAATGAAATAAAGCGAAATTAAAAAGAAACTTTGAGATAATATTAATGGCACGATTTTCGTTTAAAATATTTCAAAGCCCATAAATGACGGTTTTATAACGCGGCGATTTTTAAGTGCTTTTACACTGAAAACGTTGATAAGTGTAGCATAGTTTCCGCCGCACTTAATGGCCTATCTCAACACAACTAATGTCCGCCATTACGCAAGTTATCTGAGAATACATTTACCGATTACTGCACTGGACCAGAATATTTCATGTCATCGCTTAGAGTAGTTAGCTGGTTGTTAGTTATCCTGGCTACTTAATAGATCTGGTTCATTCATTAGCCTGTCAAAATGATCGTCCAATTCGGTCAGATGTTTGAATGAGATTTGTATATTGTTAAAGGGGAATAAACTCAATTTTAATAATTGCAGCTCCAATGGTTATTATGCATTGTAATTTTCAAGCGAAGTAATTTCCAATTCCTGCTATTAGTTCACAATCTCCCCATGTATATCTTGTGCAAATTTTAAATCGTTAATAAAATACTTTTTATTCATCTACACGAGTTCAAATGCCTTTTTTAAACTTGAAATGGTTGACACTCGATGTTAATACTGTTTTGTCAAATATTAATTCATTCATTAAATTTAATTAATTTTTAATACTTTAAATAGAGTTTTAGCAATTTGTAATTAAAATTGATATCAAAAGGCAGTTGCTCAAGCGGTAAAATGCAAAGATTTCAGTATTTTTCTCGTGAAAGTGAAGAATGCGAGTTCAATTTTTGAGAAAATCAATGCATTTTTTGCTAAATTATTTATATTAAATGCAATTAATAAAATGTAGCTAAAATAAAAATTTTCTTTGTTGACATAAGTAGGAATTGACTTTAATTTATATATATGTAGATATATTTCTTGTTTGTTCAACTACCAAACGATGTTCAGAGGAATTAGATCTACCAAAACTTAAATACATGTTAGTTAGCTGTCTTATTTTTTCTAGGATTATCTTGTTTTTCTTGTTCCGAAATTTTTATAAAAATATCAGGTATATTCATTTCGACTAAAAAATAGTTCTATCACTTTGTATTTGTTAATAAACATATTTTTGTACTCCATTGTTATAAAAAAAATTAGCAATCCATTCTTACAAATTTCTATGGAATATCAAAAAATGGTTTCGAATTTTCTTTAAAATGGCAGTTTCAATAAATAGAACATCACAGTTACCATTCTTAAAAATATAAAAATTATTAATCTGAATATCAAATTTAAATTTAAATTTATTAAATAATCTGATAATTAAGCAACAAAATTATTTCAACTCAACTTAACTCAACATTTGATAATGATATATCATATAAACTGAGACTTCTCAATATGGCGATTCATTCAACGAAAGTAAAGCATAAAAAGTGATTTATGATCAATATTTTAAACAGAACCCTAGAAAAGCGAAAAATTAGTCTCTATATAACTCTACAGAACTCATGCCCTCTATACAACTCATGAATATGGATAAGTAAAATGAGAAGTATGCAAACATAAGAAAGTTCTATTCAGATATCAAGAAGAGTTCAGCGATATAAATTTTGGTAATGGACTGCTTTAATGTTGTAGTTAAAATAATAGATATAATGTTTGTAAATTTAATATTTAAAGATAGAGAATAAAATAAATTCATTTTCCGAATATTTCCGATCATAAAATGAATTTATTCGCATATTCAAGAGTAGCCATTATATATGTTTGAAATGTATGAATATTTTGGGCAGGACTTAAATTTGATTTCTTTATTAGTCCGTCCATCTATGCAATACAGAATATAGATGCTATTTATTTCAAGTACACTTTTCATTTTTTAATGACTATACATTTTATCACTAAAACTTTTGTTCTTGATACTAGAAAGTACCATTTTATAAATTTATAATGATTGCATGAAACTGTTTAAAATATAAATTCTAAAAGAGATAAATATAAACCTATAATACGTTTATTTATCTAATAAACATCAAGGATATCATGCAGTATTCTCTAACGAAAAATATTATGTAAATTTTCTGTGATTGTGATGAACAAGCAATGAACAAGTCCAGATGGTATTTTAGAATTTAATGAATGATAGTAAAATTGAATTAATGAATAACGAATGATGATGATTTATTTATAAGATGAAGTGGATAATCAAATTCGTCTTTCAACAAGATGTCGTAATATTTCGTCTTTTTTAAACACATGGTAATCATCTACTCTCGCCTGGGCATCAACTGTGCGTAGCTCTTGTTTCCTCCACCAAAGGCGCTGTTTAGAGCCGGAAAGTGATGCCTAAGGTGCTGCTCAAAGGTGAAAAGTGAGATAACTACCACCATAGTTTTAATGTGTATTCTAAGTAGAGTTCATGGAAAACCTGTTGTATTTTTTATACAATCTAAAAAATGATTTAAATTTAGCTAAACGCATTATTTGAAATAGATAAAATACATTTTTTGGAAGGGGAATTGAAGCCTGTAAGTTTCAAAAGTGTCTTCGAAATTTCTATATTTATTTTCTATTGAACAAAATTTCAACCTCATGTACAAGAATTTTCTGCTCAAAACAACATCTATGCGAATCCGTCAAAAAAACTTTTAAAAACATTTCTCATAAACATTTGTGGTATAAAATGTTGGTCGTTATACTAAATGTTAGAATTTTAGATAAATACTAACATTTTATCTAAACATTAAATGCACACCTCAAGTGTCCTCTACTAAGAGTTTAAAAAATGTATTTGAACTTGGGTGAATGAATAATAAGTATTTTATTAAAGACTGAAAATTTGAAAAAAGGTACACATAGGGAGAGTGTGAACCAATAGTAGGAATTGAAAAGAAATGAGTGCCATAGAAATGCCTTGGTTTTATGTGCTTGGTTTTAAATCTAAACTATTCCGCTTTTACATAGAAAAAAATAATAATAATAATAAAATAAAAAAATTAAAATTAAATCTGCTATGCATACTTCAATGTATCATGTCAGAGCAACATTTCTTGAATGACCTAGAACCATGTGCTCGTGCAAGTTAAATTATATGTTTATTCTTTTTAATTGTTTCATTGAATGAGTCACTTTAATTTTGCGAACGATCCGAGAAACTCTGTTTCTTATTTATTTATTTTTTAAATATCACATTTCCAGTTTATTTCCTTTCATATAATCACGTGCTCAAAATGACATTTTTCTAGATTTTATTGGCTGTAATAATTGAGATTTTTTTTTATCAGAGCTTTTATAAATGCAATGGCAACACGTTATTAAAAGCGGATTTTTTTTTTTTGAGATGCTCGAGCAAATAATAAAATTTTTATTTTTGAGCAATGGATTTTTGTCGTCATCGGCACCAAAACCCTTATCCCCAAAACAGCATCATGTTCCGATATGATTATTTTAATAATAGAAAATAAAATAATCTAAAAATTGGTTCTAAGTATTAAATCTCATAAATGCAAGATTGAGACTAATATTGAGTACTTCCGATGTTTTTCTACGGGAAAAAACAGAAGGTAAAAAAAAGAAAGAAGAATCTATTCACTATGAATAGTTAGAAGTTCCCTGTAGTGCCAAAAAGTCAAGAAAGGAGAAAAGTGTTCTTTTCATATTGATGCTAATTAAAAATATAAAGAAAGATTCAAAATACCAATTGCAAAGCAGATACGCTTTTTAAAATTGTTCCGTCATATAAGTGTGAAATCCAATACGTGTGAAAGAAGGGTGACAGGGAAATTGGATAAAACAAGATTGATGGCAGCTATTTTTTCACAAGGTTTCCAAGCATTTCATGACAAGGATTCTAACAAAATCAAAGAATAGGATCAGTGGTAGTCATGATATATTTCGGTAAAGGTGTGGACATATTGGATTTGCGCTTTGCATGGATTATTCTTACGATCCACCTGTGCAATATAGAGGGTGAATCAACCATACGTTAAGCGTAGAATCGGTTCAGCAGATGGAACCGATTCACATTTATAATAGCAGTGCGAAATTTAGACATTTTGAGGATCTGGTCAATACGCAGGTGAAATTTAATTCTTTTAATATTTTTCTTAGTCAAATGTTTCACATGTTCAATTTAATTTCACATTTCAACACAATTTTTTATTTAATATATTACTTATTCTAAATATTTTTTTTATTTTATTTAAGTAGCTTTGTGATAACAATATGTTTTTATTTATTTATCTATCCCGATCCAAGCCTGCCTAGCATCCATATTTGTACATTATATTTATACAAGAAATCTGTGTATATGACTTTTCTAATAGTAATTGAACATAATGAAACTTATAGAACATTTACCACTATATTTGCTAAAGTGTGAATAAAAGTGCTACAATATATTTGAAATTTTTTTCAATTAAATGTTAGTACTCTAAGATTTTAGTTTGAGAAATTATGCCACTTACGTAATGAAAACAATTTATGTGACTAAATTATAGTATAGGTGGTAATTTCATACCTTTACAAAATTCTTAAATAAAGTTTACATTAACCTCTTCGTTGACCGTAACGTGTCTACCGCGTTCGAGTGAAACCTTTAAAGGATGGCATAACTCGCATAAAGTATTCTTGTACATTTTTTAACTTTTAAACGTTTAAAACGCTTTGTAAGTGTTTACTTGTTTTAGCGGGGGCGGTTCTATTCAAATGCGGAGCTAAACAGAGGATTTTTTTTTCGCTGATAGTATTAATGGTTAAGAAAAAGAATCATTTTGGTGAAAGGATTAAGAATCATTAGGAAAAACTAATTTTAACAATGATGTAAATAATTATTTTTGAAATGTTCAAATTCACAAAAAGATAGAAATCTCGGGTTAAAACTATTAATGCAGAATTATATAAAAAATATTGTTCATTATTTTTATACTTTACGGTGTTTCATGTTTACAATTAAAATTAATAAGAAATCGAGAATTTTGAATAATGAAGAAATTTCAATATTATTTCAGAAAAGGATTTATAAAGCTAGTAGAATCGAGAACAAGACTTTCATTCAAATATATAAGATGAAGAAAATTAATATCTGAATAAATTTTACAGCTATTCATACAATTTATTGTACATATCTATTAAATGAAATATAAATTTTTATATATCTATTTATCACAAAAAAAAGATATATAAATGACATTTTTGAAAAACCAATATATATATATATATATATATATATATATATATATATA
>JAOUZG010049462.1:3029804-3065251 GCA_026289955.1 Argiope argentata
CTGTTCTATTTACGAAGTAATTTTCAACATATAGTTCTTGTTAATTTTAATAGAAATATTGTAGCAATATTTCTAACAGAATATCATTCGAAAAGTCAAAGATTATAATACCGTAAACATCCTTAGTTTCTCAATATAACATCTAAGAGAATTCCCGTGTATTCTATATGGTCCATTCAACAAAATTTTGTTACATAACAAGTTACAAATCACTACGAATGAAACTTAAAACTCTTCGTTTCTTCATCATAATTCAAACAAATGTTAAAAGAATCCTATACACTCGAAGCAAAACACGTTTTAAAACAATTCTTTTGGGCCTTTTTCCTATTTACGGCAGTCTCAAACTAATGAAGTCCTATGAACTCGATCGGTAACAAGTCTTGTATTTGTTCGAAGGAATCCATTTGTGTGATCCGCCCCATTGAAAAGAAAGCAAATTAAAATCTAACAATGACTTCAGACATGCCTAAGTGCATAGTGAGGATCCATTAGGAAGATGTCGTTTATCTTTTTGTGGGCAAAGTCTTCTTAACAGATTAATCGTCGCAGAAGATACCGAGGCTAATAATACTTAGAAAGATGTTTCAATCGCAGTCTTTAGTTTTCCGAAGGTGAATGGAACAATGCCATTTCATTTCAGGAGTTTCTTTAGAAGAATTCTCGATAAGGTTATAAATCGCGTAGTACAATAACGCATAGAAGGTGAATAGAAAACATCATGATCATTAAAAAGTTTAGTTGAATTCATATGGTAATAAGCTATCGAGTTTCAAAAGAATTAAATATCAACCATTGTTTGTATAGTTATCAGAATCTTGTATCGAATCAAATCATAAATATTTATAATGAAGATAAATAGAGAATATGTAGGGAACCACTTAAATTTTTTTGTAAATTCTATACCAAAATTTTTTTTTTTTATGTAAGTTAGCTATGCATCAATAATTATTTATTTTTTTAAAAAAATCCCTCTTTTAAAAATATTAACAAAATTGATTTTTGTTTAATTATCTTTAAAAAGATCTGGCAATTCTTTAAATTTAAAATGTAATTGAGTATATTAAATAAGTGTATATTGAGTATATATATAAGTGTATATATAAAGTGTATATTAAAATAAAAATATTTGTATGCATCAAATGTTTCAAGCAATTAATCAAAAAATCAAATTTACATTTTCAAGTAGATGAGAATTTTTCAAGAAAAATAAGAGAAGTCATATCTAGACTCTTCGACCCACCACGAAGGCACATAGATTAGCCATAAAAATGAATGACCAGACCGCCACAATAGCAACAGCAACAGTGGCGGGAACTGTGGTTGAGTTTTAATGCAAGCACCGGCCATTGTACAACCCTCCCCATAGAAAGTACGTCTCGTCATCGATGAGAAGAATCCTACTCCCCCCTCTATCAATGTACCCATCAAGAGTGGCAAGATCCAACAACCATACCAGAAGCATCTCAACCTAAATTACGAGGTGCCCTTCCTGGGAGATTGAGAAATAAGAGAAATAAGATTTTCCAAATTCCAATTCCAAACATAATAAAACAATTTACTAGATAACTTTTTCATTGATTTTTTAACAATCCTTTAAGTTGCATTTGTATAGTTTATTCATTTTCCCCCTCTAATCAAAGAGAGGTTTGTGCAATAATTTTTTTTTTGTTTTGTAACCAAATTACTATTACATAAATAGAAATTAGCGTAGACAAAAGTTTGCATCTACTCTTTCATTTTTTATATGTTTCTGTATTTCATGCATTACATTAAACTATAGCTTTCAAATATGTACTAAATGGAAAAGACTGTTCAGACTGATTTTTTTAACAAGAAAATTTAAAATTTTAATCCTTCTTAAATAAATATGAGGGAAAATGTTAACTTATCTTATGTTTGTAATATTACGGAAAAAGCGTATCCTAAAATAAAGAAAAAATAGCCTCAGCAAAACCTTTGTGATTAATGTAAAAAAGAATAATACTGCACACAAATAGCATTTGTACGAAAAATATTTTGATAAACAATTTCAATTCCTAGAATCGAAAAATCTTTTTTTAAAAAAATTATGTGACTAAATAGCGTTTAATCAAAGCTGAAAATTTGTTTTGGGAAATCAGTCAGTATTTTGATACAGTTGATACCTGTAATTTTTAATGCAACATAGATTGGTAAATTCTCTTTTTCAATTTTATCTGATTGCCTGATGCGAATTCCTATTAAAAATTCAGCAAAATAAGGAGGGAAGCATTTTATTTTATAAGACTAAAAGAATCAGCCCTTCAATAATACATTAAAAAGGCCAATGGAAAAGATAGTTTAGATTGTTATATTTATGAAAAATTATTATATTTAATGGAAATATTGATTAAAAATAAAAAAAATCGAGATAATTTTAAATAATTAGTAACAATTAGATAAAATACAGTTAAGTTGACATGTAACCTCCGTTTCTGAAACCATTAAGCCTAAATGAAAGACATAATTTTATATTTGAGTAGAAAAGAAGCTTTCTGAAAATGTATATTACCGTTATTCATTTATTTATTTTAATTTAATTTATTTATCCGCTCCACTTAAATTGTGATTGTTTTTTTTAAAAAGTCACATCGAAACATTGAATAGGAATTTCTAATTATGGAAATTTATTAATATCAATTAATATAAATAAATTATAGGAAATTTATTTAATATCAATTAATATAAATATTGCAAAACATTTGTTTTTCGTGATTTTAATACTACAGTGCTTTTATGGTTAAATTATGAAAATTTGCAAATTTTGTCATCTCATCTCTTGCAAAGGAAACAATGTTAAGGATCTTTAATTCTTAACAAAGGAAACAATGTTAAGTTCCTTTGGCCATGGAACACGAAATTATTTTACCACAATAGAGTTAATATACGAGACAAAAATATGCTATAATTTTTTTATATCACAACTTCAAAAGAAAACCTCGCTATTATTTTAAAATGTACAGATTGAGCAAATACAAGTATATAAACAGTTTAAAAACTCCATTCTTGAGGAAATAACTTCCATGCCAATATACCATTAACTGCTTTTTCTCGGATAAAATAAGCAAGTATCAATTTATGCTACTCGGTATTTTAAAAATCCTGTTATTCTTGAAACATTTATTTGAAAATGAATGTTCCATTTTTCTAGAGGCATAATCTAACTGTTGAAGATTCTTATTGATTTCATGTTAGGAGACAGAATTCTACCAAGATTCGAAACTTCTTGAACTTTCTTTTCTGTTTTTCCATTACTATTTGCTCACATTTTGTTTTAGAATTCAGTTACTCTACTCAATTTTCCAAATGGATTGAAAAAGTTCTGCCGTTTTCATGAAACATTGAAGTGAGGCTGCCTACTTTTTAATGGAATATTGACCAGTGTGTTTTAGAAGTGAATTTTCCTCTACCAGAAGTAAATAAAGCTGCATGTATAATGGATGTGGATGTACTACTTGGCATTTTACTTTGTATCCAAGACATGTAGCTATTTATTATTAGTATCAAACCCTAGAGTAAAATAATATTAGTATTAAAAGAATACATTGTTATTGTAAAATGATTTTATTAATAAAAATTCAGTTCTTCTATTATTCTTTCTAATATACAGATAAAAAAAAGAATAAACATTATTTTTTTTCAATATTGCAACACAACTTCCACCACCATTAGTAGTCCGTAAAATCGCAGACAAGCTCTAGACAGGCTTTATACGATGATTCTTTGATGAAATAGGGTCTCGAACACCTATTTCATCAAAGAATCAGGCCACCTGGGATCCGTTATAGAGGCTATTAAAATGGTTTGAAGATTCGCATTTTCATCTAGTAAAAATTTTTAAGAAACATTTTTTTATATTTCCAGTTAATATGACATAAAAAGTGATTCTATCGATTGTTTTTATGCTGTTACTTTATTAATTCTTAAGTAATTATCCGTTACATAATTATTGCTGAATCTCATTTCGTTCCTTTAGAAGTTCGACACAAATGTACCATTATTATTTTCCAATGGCGACCCATCAACATCGGAATGGATGTTAACATCTAGATGCAGAATCTAATTACTTCGGTTTCACGAGCAACTACAGGAGTTGATTGTTGATTGACGATGGAATGCTGTCGATTGCGTCGAACGATTCAGGCGGTGAATGAAATTTCACATCACTTACGGAAACGATAAAAAGGAAGAGCCGTCGAAATCGTCCGAAAGGTTATAAATACAGCCATACCGTTTCCTTGCCTTCCAGATTTACAGATGAAAACCATATCTGTTCGTTTGAATTCTGATGGCTCACCAAAACATCGTTTATCGATCTTAATCTTTTGCTACTAGTGTTACCTTACAAACCTTTTACTACTACTTACATAATAATGTTCAGATTAGTATTATTGGGCACTTGAAATAATAATACAATCACATATTTGATAGTGGTAATGCTCAAATTTATTTCGCAATAATATCTGTTATAGGCGTTATCTTTCTGCTGTTGGGCAAAGCCACTAATGCTCAAACTTTTAGATTCAGAATTCCATACATGAGAGTCGTATTTAAGTAAAGACGTCCAGTGTACTTATTCATTAATAGTATAACATTGGTAAATAGAACCTATGGCAGATCGATAAGTATGGAGTAGCTCAAGCGATCTTTAGCTATTCTTTTGTTTTGATATATAATTAACTCATACATGCTAGAAAATTGAATTTTGAGCTATTCTTTCGAATAATGGGGTTAAGTTCGTCATGAATCCACAATGTTGCTTCTGTGGTACTGTTTTGCATACGAAAGTTACGTTGGACAGTTGATCAACTTCCCCAATATATTCGCTTCAAAATTTGATAAATATTTAAGCTTTATATGCTGAATCTCTAATCCGGACTTCTTGTATCTGAAATGTTATAAGTTTGCATTATCGCATTAATTTACATGGCTATTAAAAATATGTGTTGCATTTTATCTATCCACCTCTGCATATTCCTATACACTTGAAGATATATCATATTAATTCGTATATAAGCTTCATATATAAAAGATAATGCAAGGTGAGAAAAAGAAAGATCAACAGTAAAATAAATGTGACTCATTTGTAAAACCCATTAAATATAAGATAAAGATAAAAAAGATGCGATATTATTGATATCAGTAATAAAAATTGTGATATTTTAATCCCTGGAGCAAATTACAAAAAAAAACTGTTTACAAAAATCAATATTACATGGTTAGTATGATGGTTAATGCATAGTATTTTTCCTAAACGATGCAATACAATCCATATAACGCCTAATCATGCTGAGTATCAAATTATCGATCTGATCTTGGGGTATATTACAGCACTCATCAAGAAATGCTCTCCGAAGTTCCTGTAGACTTGCAGGAGGTGGTGGAAGGGCTGAAACTCGGCTGTTAAGCATGTTTCCCTCATGCACTACTGGATTCGGTTTCAGTGATAATGCTGGCCATTCCATACTGGTAATTTTTTGCGATCGAAGGCATTCCATTAAATTGTTGGCACGATGAGTACGGGTGTTGTCAACCATAAACATGAATTCTGTGCCCATGGTATCCGAAACAAACGTACATGTAGTTCCAGATTGGCTTCCTGATAGATTTGGCCCATCATGGTTCCAATTTGAAAATGCTGCTCAATTCTGGAAACAAGAATAATTCCTCTCCAAGCGAGGAGCCTCGCACCACTGTAACGGCGTCATTCAAAGATGTTCTCTAGGTGGTAACAGGTACTTGGCGATCTCCGTATAAAAGTCTAGTGAGAATCAGACTGCAAAGTAAATCGGACTTTTCGAAAAACATGACATAAGTCCACTATTGCGGTGTTCACAATGCATGCTCTCTACTCCAGGATAATCGCAGTCGGCAGCGATATGTAATAAATGGAGAGAAGCTAAGAACATATAGACCAATCTGCCCTCATCATCCGTACACAGTCTGCCTTGAAACTGTCGTACCAGTGGCTGAAGAGAGCTGACGAGACAGGTCTGATTCTATGCTACGTCCGTTTCTTTTAGTAATTGCTAAATTCCGGTCCTCATTCAGCGTTGTAACTCGGGGGCGACCGGCTCTGTTATTTCTACTCACATTAGCATCTTGGAACCGTTACCAAAGCCTGAAGATGACACTCTGAGCAATTCCATGTTCATCGGATTTTTCTAGCTGAGTACGCCCACATTCCAGACGGCCGATAATTCTACCAAGTAAAAAATCATCCGAATGCATCTTTTGTGTCCGAAGTACGCGGGTATTACACTGAAAGTCTCATAAAGCGCTTGCGAGATATTTTACTTTTTTTTCCGGATTCTTTATTCACAACTCTTTTACACTCTCGTCATTTTGACACACTATCGGTGTCATTTCGTGGCTTCCTGCAATTTGCGTATGATTTTTGAAGATGTGTGTATTTATGGGTAAAATGCGTTTTAGAGTTCTATTTACATGGGCTTAAAATTAACTTTCATTCATGGACATGAAAGTAATTAAGATGTTATCCTTCACCATGCATATAAAATTTGTGAGCCTAGGCAAGTATGTGAACACCATGTATACATAGAATTTTATTTTCAGAGACGTACACACTAATAGTTCGCTTGTATAATTTTTGATTATATTTCTCCTTTAAATAAGTTGCCTCAAATATTTGTTATATATTGTCCTCGTGCTAATATTTGTTATATTTTATTTCAGAAAAATAGTTTAGATATAGCCTTATTTTTATGATTTTACTAATTTGTCTGTCATTAAAGTCGTGATACTTTAACTTTTTCAAGCTCTATTTATTGTGGGCATGAACCTTGCTGATGGGAACCAGTCTCATAGAATCATAGAGTTAATGAAAACTCAAATGTCTGATTCTTGCGATACCCTAATGTCAAATTCCCATCTTATAAAACTGCGTAGGTGTTAAGAGGAATTCTTACTTTCTAGATTCTATCAACAGAAGAATATCATAGAATCGAAAATTTATGGAAGAATGAATGAAGAGTACTTGTACTTTTATCAGTAAAAAACATATACATTTTTACAATAATAGAAATAAATGAAAAACGCATGACATAAGCCATGATGGAAATATGAATGTACCATAGGAACAATGCCTTTTGAATTTATACAAGTTTTATGCTGATTAACTATAAGAAAAGTATGTTGGTAAGAACCAATAAAAACATTGAAACAAAAGAAATTGTATTTTTCCGATGTTCCGTTAAGTGTTTTTTTCTTTTCCAATTTGTTATATAAACTTTAAAAGTTGAATTTTAAAAAATACCAACAATTTATATAAAGTGCATTTTTAAGGAGGATTTAACTATTCGCTTGAAAAAATAAATTCATTATTAAAGAAAACTTACAATGCTTCATAGTTTTATAAATGATATTTCAATTCAAGAAATAGATACTTGAACTATAATGAAATATTGTCATGACAACTGCAGAGGTGGCTACACTGAAAAATCTGAACTCGTTATGTTAGATCAGTTCAAGAATATTATATTCTGTTGCAAAGAGTTATGTAAAAGTTATGTACATAAATATTGTTATTTTGTGAAATTAAATTTCAAAGTATTAAAATATTTTTTCACTTTTTATATAGCCCTTGGAGATAAAATTTATAAATTCAAAGTAAGAAATTAGAAATTGGGAAATTTATGCTGCTCTTTGACATTGCTTGAATTTGATTGCCTTTCAGGTTTAGGGTTAAAAGAAGTCATCTTCTATTAAGCCATACTCATCATATTGAAATATTTATACCAATTTATAATGAAATTGAAACATGGAATGTCCATGAAATCTAAATGTTAAAAAAAATAACCAATTATGAAAAAATATATATGAAATAATTATGTAAGATACGGCACAGTATTTTATATATGATTATAAAAATTTATTCTTTAGAAAACTTAAAAGATTTAGCATGAGAAACTTTAAAAAACAATTCTCCCAAACGAGGATGAGATTTGAAAAAAAGTTGGACGCCGTATAAAAAAATTGTCACCAGACTTCAAGAATATATGAACAGACATAAAAAATTTATAATTGAGTAAAATTTGTTCATTAGCAGTTGCTGACAAATTTCCAACTTATTTAAAATGGTGTCTAGTTTTCTGCCGGGTAATATGGCGCAGAGATTATTTTAGGCTTATCTGTACCGAGTTTATTACGCATCTTACAAGTGAATGTGATAAAAGTATTTTTTTTAAAAACATGGAATAAATTTACATAAATATAAATACTTGCACGGTTGAAATAAATACTGTCATGAATTTTGCATAAATTAGATGTAAAAATTCGTAAATAGCTTAATTGTATAGAAATTAGTTTTAATGAATTTTTATCGCACATCTCCAAAAAAAAAGTTCTATTTCCAACAGAATACTTTCCAAATTCGGTGATATAGGAGGACTTGGTGACATAATGAGGTCACTAACGGTTTTTACTGCTCTCTATAATGTGCAATGAAAGCTAAGAAATATATATTTATTCCTAGGGGATATTGGTGAAATGTCCACAATCAACTGGTGAGTCCCCCCTGTTTCTGCATTGCCCCCCCACTTAGGTGGCACGCTATATAAGGCGCGTTGTGCGGAAGAGTGGAGTTCCGTCCTTCTGAGGATCTGTTATGGAAGGGGTCTGCGAGTACAGGCGCGATTTCGAAAAAGAAATGCATTCACCCCAAATCCACTGATGTTGACGACCCTTGCCAATGTCCAAACTGTATTAAGAGAGCGAAATTAGAAGTTGAGAGAAAGATGTATCAGGACAACGTTGTGTTCTGCAAGAGCGATGCTATGGGTGGTACTCCGTTCAGCAAGTTGTTGAGTGAAATTAGTAGTCTCAAAGTCAAAGAACTCCTTGGTGAGATAAATTCTCTTTCCTGTCTAAAAGTCCATGCAATCCCCGTAGATGAGCAAACTGACGAATTCATAAAATCTCCGAAAAGAAAAACAGCTAGAGCTATCCCTAACAACCAAGATAATCTTAAAAATAGATACGAAGTTCTTAACGATGAAAAAATGAATATTGAAGAAAATGAAGTAATTGAGGAAACCCCCATAATTCAAAAAGTGCCCCCAATAATGTTAAAATATGAAAAAGATTTTAACAAAATCCTAAAGATATTTCATGATAAATTCGGAGTCAAAAATAATATTCTTAGCAACGGCTTTATTAAAATATTCCCCAAGACTATTGAAAATCATCAAGCAATACAAAAATTTTGCAGGGAAAATAATTTAGAATTTTTCGTAATTACTCCCCAAACGCAGAGGCCAGTGAGAGTTGTCTTTAAAGGTTTGCCGTTAGATTATATGAACGAGTCGCTAGAGAGGAAGAGGAACTAGAGGCGGAATTAAACAATAATCCAATTATAAAACAGGTATATGAAATTACGGACATCGATTATCTTAAAGTATCGGTTGAAGCATATAGGGCACGTAACCAAATTTCTTAATGTTACAATTGTAACAATTTCGGCCATGTTTCCCAAAATTGCTCCTTAATACCGCGATGTTAAAATGTTCAGGTGATCATCAAACGAGAAATTGTACCAATAAAGAACGCACGCAAAATCCAGTCTGTATAAATTGTAGCCAAGAGGGACATACTGCTGCATACCGAGGATGTCCGAATTTCCCTAAACCTAAACTCCCACCATTTAACAGAAATTATAAAAATCAATCGAATTTTGTTAAACCAAATTTCTCGTACGCAAGCTCTCTTAAAATTAATCTACCGCAGCAACCGGAAAAAAGTAATAATAACCCAACCGAAAATAATTACTTAATTAATCCTGCCTCTGACTTATCAGATATTTTTGAGCTTTTCCAAGAATTGACTAAACTTTTTAAAAGTTTCCCAAAATTAAAAGACGCTATCAAAGAAATGAGAACTGCAAATTCACCGCTAGATAAGCTATTCATACTTTTTAACTGTCTCAGCGCTTGTAATGAATAAATTTTCCTTTGCATTCCGCTTATATAGTATTCCCTCAATAGCCAATGAAAATCAAGCTTTCTCAACTTCGCCGCGCCACCCTCCACCGGTAACTCTATGCAATCTCACAGTCCAAGTCATTTCATTCTCAGCCACGCTACTCTTAACGTCAGCCAAGCTCGGAGGTAGCTCATCACTGGTGGGTACTCCGTTAATCTTCTTCTATTGGTTTTAGAGTGGAGTTCAGTTCGGAGAGCGTGCTGCAATAGACGGCTTAATATTAAAACAACGTGTGTGTTTTCTTTTCTGCGTGCGTTCTAACAAGAGCTTTGCTGTGAGCTATGTGTGTGTGTTTGAGTAATTATCTGATTAAATAGTGTTAATTCTCTGTGCATTTGTAGTTTGGGTTGTGTATATTTAATACACGTTTCATAGTCAAGATGTCTGCATTTTACGTACTTCTTCGAATCGTTCTTGTGAGAATTCTCGTAGTAATACGTTGCTCCAGTTTACTATTTATCAAGCTTAATAAAATATTTAAAAATTATACGAAGATAATCCGGCAATAGTATGTTATTATTTATTTCAAAATTGTTTATAAGTTGTAAAATATCTCCCATCACTCTCCAAAACCAGCCTGAACATAATGTAAAAGAGAATATAATAATTCTCCCACTTTAAATGTTGAGCCCTTCGGTTAGCTTTCATTCCTATTAGGTTTCACAGGTAGCCATATAAAGAAAGGGAATTTCAAATTTTATTTTTGGATAAGGAATCAAAGTCTTTACGTGTCCGACACTTCTTGCCCTGGTATTGCTGCATACTTTTAGCACCTACTAGATTTGGATACTATACATAAGGATCTACCTGAAGTGATTTTAATGCAACTATTTGCTCCTACACTTTCTGCGGATCAAGTAAAATTCATCTTAAATGCTTAACTATTCAAAGATTAATCGGATTACAGTGCATATTTAATTTTCGATGGATTTAAAAATAAGTAAGTTCTTTGATATTTCTGAATTAGAACTTTTATAAAAGAACGATATATTTTAAGCTTTACATAGTTAATCTATATAAAATTTATTATTTTCTGCCTAAAAAAATCTTTGTCAACTAATTTTAAAATTGTCCATCTAATCTCAATTATTTACAGTGCAATACAATTATGTATCTTTACGATACAATACATATTATATTTATCATTTTAATAAATATCAGCCATTTTGATTCTAAATAAAATAAGCCAAATATTTTAATCCTAAATAATCAATTAATCGAACCCATTCTAATCAAGTTAATTAAATCAAATTACAGTAAATTGTAGCACTAGCCTTATAAGCCAGATAGCATCTACGATACCGAAGTCGACTTTAGGTGTAGTGGCTATGTTACTCGGCTACAGGTCCAAGCGTCGCAGGTTCGTACCGCGACCTAAAATCGCTACATTGGTGACCTTGATATTGCAACCTTTTGTAACAGACGTGGCGTCATCTACCCGCAGAGAAATCGTCAGACTCATTTTGACAAAAGCAAATCAAACAAACAAACAAAATCGTCAAACTCACTAGACGAGCAAGCAGCAACTCGCCATAATGCTTGGCGCAATACAAAAAAATTCGTTCGCTTCTTCGCCGACTCACTGGTGGGGGAGTGCTGTAGCGCTAGCCTAATAAGCCAGATAACTGCTACGATACCGAAGTCGACTTTTGATGTAGTGGTTATGTTACTTGTCTACAGGCCCAAGCGTCACAGGTTCGTACCGAGAACTTAAAAAGCTACAAAATAATGTTTAATGATTATATTTATGCACGAATAAGGGCATTATTTTACAATGCTCTCATTCGTACAAACTAATTCGTACACTCACCAAAATAAGGCAATTATTTTAATTCTAATTATTCAATTAATTCAATGCATTCTAACTACATTAATTAATTAATTAAACGATAGTAGGCAATCTTTTTATGATTATATTTTTGTATGAATAAGAGCACTATTTTATACAATAAGATACCCATATAAAATAAAGCTAGCAAGCAATAAAAAAAATATTCCCAACGAGTGTGTTTTCGTAGCCCTGATTGAAATAAACGCATTCGGTCTCATCCGGTGAAACCTGGCTTACAGGATAGCAATGTTCCTATACACAAGGGAGTCATTTCATGAAATGGTCTTGATGGCTATCTAGATATTCTGGAGCAGAAACGATTTACCCCAAACGGATCTTTCACTCGGAGACGTGTCTCTAGTCGAGGATTGAATTCTTAAAGAAAGAGTTCTTTTTATTCGAAAAGGAAATGTTCTCCGTCTAAAAAACTAATACGAACTCGCTCTCAAGAGATAAGGTGAGTGGAATCCCTGAATGCTCAATGCTTATTATCAATATTTCAATACCGGGATTACGCATTCCAGTTTGATGTCATTTTGTTGCAGTGTTTTGTAAACAATTGTAAATATATATTTAAATTTACTGAAATATTTCATTTTATGTGGATATATGTTCTGAAGATAAAAAATTATATTACCAGTAATGAATTTTCTGCAAAAGGTTGGTAAATTTGTGAAAATGGAACAATTAATGCCAGTTAGAATTTTATGACTATCTTTTATCTGTAGATATAAGTGGAGTCAAAAACTCAGATTGGAAAAATAAGAAAAAGGAATTTTGGCAAGCTTTTGACTAATATTAAAAATTTACTTATTGATAAATTTATCGATTGATTTATCTATTTAATTTAGACATCAAGACTGCATTACTTGGGCTTTTATTAAACTTATAAAGTGAAAAGTGTTAGATGACACTGTGATGATCAGATGTATGTAGACCATTGGTCAGAGACTATGATGATTGAAGTGCATAATTTTTCAAATGATTCTTCGGTTAGAAGGTTAAAACAAATAATTATAAGAAGATAAACAAACAACAAATTACTAATCTCCTTTAACTAAAATTAAAATGCTTTGAAATTACAGAATCTTATTTACTTTAATTTATTTGAAAGATTTATCAAAATGCATTCGACGATAATTCGAGCGTATGAGATTTACTTTCTACTTCATTCATTCTTTTATATTATTCAGAAACTGATATTGAATAAAGCATTGATGTATTCTGATTTGAATATTCAGTATTTCATCTATCAATTTGTTAAGTGCCGAAATTCCTCATAGAAGACCTACTCATTCAGTAATTTCAATCTTTCAGGGTAACGCATTTTGATACACAGGGTCATCCACATATATACTTTTACCAAGGAATTATAGCGAATTTATAAACTAATAAAAATTCCATAGTTGATAAATTGCTTTTAATGATTAAGAGAATTATATTTCATGGTGTTTTAATTAATGCATTTTTGGTATATATGTGTAAACATAATTTTTTCAAAGCAGAGGCATCATAGAGCAAAAAGTTGCGTATATGAGAGAGAAAAAAATGGAATTTTTAAGTCCGCTTTATTCTCTCTAGTGGAGGCATGATCTATTAACAAGAGGCGTAGACAGCAAGCGTTCATTCACAGCACGGAAGAAAAGAAGGTAAAAAAGAGCGAAATAAATTATCCTTGGTCTTATAAAAGAGATTATATAATGAGATTTTGATTAAGAAATATTTTTTCAGAGTGTTTATATGCGATGAGATTTCTATAGGGATTTCACCCAAATGTTAATTCTCATAAAGGAAACACTGGAATCATTTAAAAGAATGTGCTTGGCTGGACAATTTTTATCCCTGTAAGAGTTTGTCTGCTTTTAGTCAATTCAGAAATTTTACAAAACTTTGAAAATTAATTAGAACTTAAATTAGAATTTAAAATACCATTATATATATATATAATGGTATTATATATATATATATTCTTGATTCTATATAATTTTAAACAGAAAAGAATATTAACAAGAGTTTCTACAGCTAGAGCTAATCGACGAACAAACTATTTAAAATCAATATTTTAAACGAATTTTATAGAAGAATTTGGATCCTCCCCCCCAAAAAAACCATCCACAAGAACTCGATAGTTTGAGAGTCAAAATTGTGTACTAATGTGTTATTTTCCAAAACAAAATTTCAAATGAATTCATATCCGTAATCGTCCTCTTACCTTTGTTAAATATAGCAGGATTAATCATTGTCATAAGATGGTATTTTATTTTTATTCTATGATTTAAAGTATCGACAATTTTTTTATTAAATGCACCATCTAAAAATGAGAAACAAAATAAAAAGTATTCGTAAGTTATTCAGGAATGTATTTTTTGACTCAAAATAATAAAACGTAATTATTTCTTTTATTTAACCCCTTTCTCTGATTGGTGCAATATGTTCTAGAGATTAGAGATCTCTAGAGATATAGAGTTAGCTATTGGTCCCAAATAAAAGTGGACATCATGTGTATTTAAAGAAAAAGAAACAATAGTGAAAACCACATAACAAAGAGCAAAAAGGAAAAAAGTTTTTGCAACAAAAGAAATGTAATGGGATTTAATTTCTCACAAAGAATGAAATGCATACTTCTTTAAAATCTCATTTCTTTCCCCGGTTCTTCTAAGAAAAGAGTTTACAGAAACTAATACAAAGAAATAAGTGTAAAAAAAGCTAAGCCAAACTTCAGTATTCACTGCTTTAAAACATTGTATTAAATTCAAAGGGTATTGTATTACGACAGATAAAGTTATTTAAAAATATTCTTATATTAAAAATTTATTGAACCTGAATTTTAAAATCGCAGTAGATTGGATTTCATAAATGGCATTGATATTATTGCAAGCTATTAATGCAGAAAAAAATCCGAATTCAATAAATAATCATATAGGATATCCGAATGTTTGCTATTTCTGTTTATCCTTTTTATGAATATTAAATACGAAAAGAGAAATCGATATGAAATGAGCAATAGCAAAAGAATCTAAATGACGACTTAAAAGGAAAATTTATAAACCAATTTCACTGTAATATATAGGAAATTGAACTTTTACAAAAATTCTCTACTACCAATATTAGTTTATAGTTCGTATCAAAAAATTGATAAATAGTATCGCATTTAAAAAGTTATTAATTAAAGATATATGAATTTGTGCGGCATAAACATTCTGAAAAATATTATTATATATTTATATTATATTTTTGGAGCTTTGCATAAGGGAAATTGAAAAAAAAAACCATGAAAGGAAAATTATTTAAGTAAAAAAGGAAACATTCTTTGAAAAATGAGAAAATATGTCATCTGATTTTTACACAGAGAAATACACGATGTTTGTCTCCGATTATTAGTTAGTAGATTGAAAACTAATAACATCCACTTTTCGGATTTTTTCGTATTATAAAGCATCAAAACAATAACTTTAAAAATTGATAGCTTATTCATTCTGTAATTCAAGAATACCAAAAAATACAAATTATTACACTAAATTTGGAGGGAAAATATGCATTTTATTTGAATTAAACAGGATTTTTTGAATATGATTAATTCAAATAAAATGCTAAATTTAAAATTTTAAAAGATAATAGAGAGTGACAACTCTTTCCCAAACGAAATTTACTGATTGAATATAAATGTGAGAATACATCACTTTTCTAAAAGAAATGTGTAGAAGATATATTTAAAATAAATAACTTTTGAAAGTATCTTTCATTAAGTTTACTGTATAATTAAAATCAAAACTTTTTGAATCTAAACTTGAACTACCTGTAATAGGTAACATTAGGAAATTGCTATTTACATTTTAGCTAGGAATACAAAATTTTAAAAAAATTATAAAAGGACATACCATTTCATTTTCTTTTATATAAAGAATTATAAATTCATTTATCTCTTATGCTATAAATAATATTTTCTCTTCCAGAAGAAATATAAATAAATTCTTTCACTTTAAAGTATATTTAAATTTTAATACCATCGTGAATAAATCACTTCACTTGCTAAATAAATTTCCAGAAGTTAAATCACACAATTTAATATTATCTATCGCGTGAAAACAGCTATTTTGAAAATGAATGAGTTTTGAGCAAGATATAAAGTGCCGGAATATTTCCATTAGTTTGAGAAGAATAGTAGGGAGATCAGGTTGCTTCTGTGAAACTGAAAATGTAGATTTGACCAGCTCAAGTTTCTTTTCTCCATAACTGAATACAGCTCAGTTTGACAAACTACTACTGTTGCATTGCATGGTTATAAGATGCTAATAGGAATTATAGCCAAATAGGAAATGCTATGTAGAATTACGGTAGTCAGTTTTGTGGCGGGTATAAAGTATCATTACTTTCTTTGTGAAGGGAAGAATGGTGTGGAAATCAGATTTCTCTTTTCAACTCGAATATGCAGAATTGAATAATTTATTTTCTATTTAGCTGAATATAGCTGAAATTGTTAAATATTAAATGTTATATTACTCAATTATTCGTTCGGCCAATTAAAACCAAAATTCTAAACAGAAAAGGCATATTTCTTGCTACAAAAAATTTAAAACTAAAGCAGTATTATATATTATAAAGCTTATTGTGCGAAATTGACAAACACGCCTACTTTATGAAGATCACGTGATCTTAATGGGACAATGGCAAATGAAATATACATTTGTCATTGTTCCGCTAGAGTCATGGGATATTCCTGAGATAGGGATGTTGTTCCCTAGCACGAAATAGTTGGCCTCGTGTGAACGCTACTTAAACCCTGTTCAACTCTAAAGCAGCGCCACTCTCTAACTACTTGTTTGTCTCTCCTTTTTTTTTCTTCAGAATACCATCTTATCGAGAATCTCTTTTTCTCTGCAGACTTCGTTTTGTATTTAAAAAAATAAGTTTTGTTACCATTTGCAAAATCTGCCATCTACTAAGCCTTGTATAATATTAAAATACTAAAAGGGATGTGCACTCAAAGAAACATCACACAAAAAAATAGCTGTTACATTTTTCAAAATGTATCCCCTGCAGGCATTTGAAAAAGTACACTTTTAGTGAAGGTCCTGAAACAGGAAGCTACAGAGTCAATCCATTCAATTAAGTTAAAAATAGGATCAGGAGACTGTGAAAATCCATCATTAACTGTCTTAAAGAGCGTCCCGCCTCAGTTACGGGTTAACCAGCATATTCAGCTGTAGTCAAAAAACCAGCGTGCATTCAAGCTAAAAGCATTTGATTAGGAATGCTAATAGATTCATGAAGCATAAACGTAAAGTAATTCCTTGAATCAATCGCATTAGAAACCCTTTATTTAAGGACCCTTAAAGCTAATTTTATGCAAGGAAACATAAGAGTAGTTGTGGAAATAATTTTGCTTCAGTGCGCTTCTTCCTAATCTGAAACCTTTATATAACATCCAATTTTAAGTGATTTAAGAGTATTGCCTTATTTCATGAAGCATTTTTGATATATGAATAACTAACGGATTAACATAATTAGAGGCACGCAGATTGTTCATTAAATGAGACAGGGGATGCGATTATTATAATCTAGCGTAATACCGCAATGCTTTACTTCAAATGAATATTATGGAAATCTTTTCACGTTACGGAACATAACTCCAAAATCTTTGATTTATATTATGGCAAAATGATGCTAATGGAAAATATCAATGATGCGAGTTGTTACTGAGGAGATATGAAAAATAATATAATGCATCCCTCAATGTTAAGGGCATTGTAGAATAATCAATGTTAATTAATTATAAGTGCCTTTAGTTTTAGGAAATTTAAAAACAATTTAATGGAATTATTTAAATACAAAATAATGGTAGCTTTTAAATAGAAATTAAATATTTTCTCTGAAATTTGTATTTGATGGGGCTATAAAGTGCGTTACTCTATAATTATGGTATTCAAGATCTGATTGAGAAACAAATTAAGAAGTTATAAATAGAAGAATGCAATAAATTAATGAATCAAAAATAAAATTTAAATATGATTAAGATCATCTGCTTCGAATTCGTAGATACACCTTTGCTATTATCCTTTTTTATTAAATTCCTAATTTAAAAACAATTTAAGTTTTTGATGAATACAAAAACAAATGCTAATACCGGCTTTCTGCACAGAGGTAGCGCGTCTTCTTTGTGTTCTGGAGGTCCCGGGTTCTTATCCTGGTTCGGACATGGTTGTTCTTCTATGTTCTATCTGTAAGGTGTGTGGCTGTGCCCCCCTCTGTAAAAAGGGGCTGTGCAAGTGAATGTGGTGAGTGTGTAGCTAAAATTGTACTATTAGCGCTACTTGAAAAAGAGACTCATATTTTCGGTTTAAAATCTGCTGATGTATCAGCGGAAGCTGTCTTAACACAACAAATGCTGATAATTAAGTATAAGAATGTTTTAGACATGAAGACTGCAATACGAACTTACTTTGTTTATAAGAAAGTGTCCTTTAGTTAATATTCAAAGGTAAATGCTAGAATTCGATGTTCTTGCGAATGCATTAGCACTGTAAAAAGTGCATTTGTATATTTAAGGCTTTCAAGTTTAATTCTGATCAATTAATATTATTTGTCTTTCTCTGTATGACTTTTGTACTAAATGCTAATCATCTAATTGCGCTATTTATAATTCTTTAGTACTTTTTTCCGATTCCTGAAATGATTCGTGAGTATATATATATATATATATATATATATATATATATATATATATATATAAACCAAGGGGAGTCAATCATATTTAAAGTCTAATCAATAACAATTTTTTAATGCTAATATGGTCCTAATGTTTTATAATTAAGAGAACTTGTAGTTTTTAGTAATTTATTTAATAGGTAGCTAGAAAAATAATTTTAAACTACCGACTTGCGGTCTCTTCTACGGCAGCTGCCTGCTCCGAAATCCCTCATTAATAACAGTATAAAAATATCATGCATCATGCAATTCAATGCATCATATTTTTATGGACTAATAGCAAGAAAGAGTATTATCCAGTATACAAGATAAGCTGCTGCTTGTATATGCCTGTTGATTTAAAAATAGGTAGGAAAATGGTTTTATGAATTTTATTATCAAAAAGATCCGATAAAAAGTAATTATAGAAAAATCTTATTGACTTTTTTTTTCAAAAAATCAACTTTATGTAGTGAATATTTTGCAATTTTCGACGATAAGAGAATATTATCGCTAATGTCATTGCATCTGTTATACAAAGGTTGATATTTAAGTTGATTTATATGCAAGTCCAGACTTTAAATAGTTAATATTTACTAAAATAATTAATAATAGTAAATAATTATAACTAATGAAGTATTAAGTAAAGTGCTTGGTTTTTACTGTCTTACAGTAACTATAATATTTGTTGTGTACATTATGGTAAGATTTATATTTTGTTCAATATATTATTAACCAAATTTAGCTACCCCTCAAAGTTTCATCTAAAACTCTGTTTATTCGGTTGTTGTTATTTATGGCACTTTACAAGTTCATTGATGTGCCAAAGATTCAAGCCGAATGAGCTGTTTTTTTTTTCTGTAACGCCAATAGGACCATTAGTATGACTTAGCCACCTCATCCGTCACATTCACTTGCACAACCTCTTTTTACAGGAGGGGCACATTCCCACGTTTCACAGATAAAGCACAGAACAATAACCATGCTCGAACCGCGACTCGAACGCGGGACTCCCACATCGCAGGGAAGACACGCTATCTCTATACCAGGACGCCGGCACCTAAAACGCTAGAAGAAAGCCTGAATGTTTCTCAAGAGAAATATTTTCTTCCTCTATGCATGATTGCAGCCATTTAGCAAGTATTTTAACATTGGTTGAATACTTTACGAGCTTTGTGACTAAGAGATGTTGTTCTAATCATTTTCTGTGGTCAACATAATAGTTATATCGTGAATAATGTTTCAGATCTTTGCCTTTGGACAAAGTTTTGATAATAATATCTGTAATGCACCAATCATATCTTTTTATAAATGTATGAATGCTTTTCTATTGTAATTTGGAATTTTTTTTAAATATGGAAATAATATCTTCTAGAAATATCCTCTTGATCTTATCTATATTGAATAACATAACATAGATAATAAATACTCCATATGTATTCGTTGATCTATTAAACATTGATACACTTTCGTAGACAATAATCTAAATGAAATCTGTGAATATAAAATGGGTTCAAATGATCAAAATAATAGAATAATTACTATCCAGCAAACAAATTTTTATAACTCAATAAAATTAAATTTATTTTATCTCGTGAGGTCTATTCAGACTATTAGTCGAGAAATGTTAGACAAAGCCATTTTTTTTATTTAAATTTGAAATATATTGCTGGAATAACGGTACAAAAATATTTTGGGATGACATAAATAACTTGTATTATCTAAACAATGATAGAAATATTTCACCATTTGAGTGCGGAGAAGCGCTATTGCGCTTCACTTGCCGTAAAGGTAAGTATTCTTCCGCACTCAAACGGTTAAGATTTAAAGAATAAATCACCAATAACTAACCAGTACTTTCACAAGTACGCTTCAATGATCAGTGTGATAGTTTCGTTTCATCTGACACGCACAACTGCTCTAATGATCGAGGGTCGCAACAACAAGCATCAACAGTACTCGAAAACACTTAGGAATCGAAGAATGCCATTGATAGACTCAAGTGATGCTACAAAATGACCGATGACACAAAACGATATAACAAGTGGGTGAGTACACATTAGTTGTTTTCATGTGGTTGTGTTTTTATTTTATAAATTGTATTGAATACTTCTGTGTTAGTATACTATCAGCTGCCTCTGGCGTTCTACTGGTTTACTTGTAAAGATGGTGGTTAAAATGTTTGAATAAATGTTTCATGCTGCCTTCCCAGAGAAATATTTATGAAATTAAAATTATGAATGATGTAAAACTCTTATTATGGTAAAATACCTTATTCATTCTGTTCAATAAACTATGATTCGCCATAATTTTCTCCTATTTTCCTATATAATTTGAACCTCAAAGTAATGGTGTAATATAATAGGCTATTTTACAAATTATGCACTAAGAATAATGAATTTTTTATGCATATGTGTTAAAACAGAAATACAACTAATATTTTTTTAAAAAAAAACTTTTTAAACGAAATATATTATTTCTAAAAGATTAGAAGATGTAAATATTTGAAAAAATTTACAGAGGTTTAAATTTTAAATTTTTCTATTTTTTTAATAATTAAATTTGATTTTATTTGAAGTATTTAAATTTATTTTAAGTAAAACTAATTTACTTTTTAATTCCAATTAAAGGTGAATTGTTTAAAAAATATTTCTATATATACTCATTGAATTTTCATAAGTATTTAGTTTTGTTGAACTGAAAAGGATTTTCAAATATATAAAGAAATTCGAAAAGAAAAAGAATCACAATGGCTTCTTTTAATGTTTAACTGAAATCTTTATTATAAATTTTATTTAATTCCCATTATAGAACAATTTCAAAAGACATTTAACCCCTTAACTGGTTTATTTTCCTTACTATCTAATAAGATGACATCTTCTAATTTGGGAGCATTTTCTTATTTTGATTCAAATGGAAATCCATGTAATACTTGGCTTATCTACGTATTCGAAGTCATTTTACTATTGAATTATAATTGTTATGAATGTTTTATTTTTTGTTTAAAACTATCAAAATTCAATAAATCGATGCACGTACGGCGTATGGGCAAACCGGTTAAGGGATTTAATATAATTAGAAAAGCCATTTAAAGGAATCATTAAATGTTTTTTTTTTCTTTATGACCTTCAAATGTCCATTTTAATAAATAATTCCTTTTATAATGCTACTTTAATTGAATATAAACGTATTTTTCTACAATAAAACTTTAAAAGTGCAATTTCATTTTAAACGTATTCCAAATTATACTGCCTGCTTAATTCTAAAGCAGTAGTTAACCCTTTACACTCAGAAAATAAATCTAAGGAATTATTCACGTAATACAGAAATGTGTTGATTGTTCTGAAAAATATACATTATTGTTTTAAGCAAATTTTTTTGAAAATTAATCGATAACATTTTGCCATTCTGTAGGTGCTTTAACAATCAAAATTGAAAAATAAATAAAACGTCAAAACAATGAGTCATCTCGAATGGTGATTAAGATTCCCCAATCGAGTTCAAAAGGGTTCAAATTCAATTACTTCATTTACAATCTTGCTGAAATTATCTATGAACGGACAAATTTAAAAAAAATCTCACCATTGCTTAGTTATGACCTTAAACATTAATTGTAAATAAAATTAAATTTCAAAAAACGTATATTAAAATCAAGGAATAAAACTCTATATGCCGAAAAAAAGCAAAGATTTAAAAAAAATGAATCCAAATTCCCAGAGTGAGAGTGAAAAGCAAATGGCATCGAAAAGCCCAAAACAGGCTGACATTTATTTCTCTGAAAATCGGGATGCAAATGGATGTTTAGAAGACGATCGTTGCGCTGTGAAGTAGAATTTTCATTTCTAGTATAAAAGGAAACGACGCTCGAATCCTTCGGGGTTGTTAAAATAACGCAGCAATATTTTTAGATGTAATATCCTTGGCAGTTCTTAAAGAAAAATTACGGTAATTTCTTAAATTAATTGAAAATTCAGAAACATATCTCATAGGGGCCTATTATCATCCTCCTAAGTATGCATGCAAAATATGCATATGTAACTTTAGTGGCAGTAAATTAAACGGTTTCCTATGTAGAAGGGCATCACACACACACACACACACATGCAGAGATTGAGTCAAATTATGGTTTGATTTCTTCAGTTTTCATGTTATTAAAAAGTTATGTGCGTCAATGCGGACTGTTATTCTCTTAACAATATATCGCACCTGATGGTCATGTATTAAAGAAAATGCACTTTATCATCTCTGAAGTATACATGAAATGTATGCATGTGTAAATTTTAGTTGCATTAAATTAAATGGTTTATCATGTAGATTAGCAACACATACATACGCATAAGTATGTAGTGGTTGAGTCAAATTATGGTTGGATTTCTTTAGTTTTAATGTTATTAAAATATATCCCCGACAATGTGGACTATTATTCTGTTAATAATATCTCACACCTGATGATCATATATTAATGAAAGTTGTAGTAGAAAATGCTTTGTATATTATTAGACGGCTTAAGAAATATAATTTATATACAGTGGGTCCAACATAAATGATGAAAATCTAGTTTTCTACGAACTGTGAAATTGCATAAACTGTCAAACTAAAACTAATCACTAAAAAATGGTTCGAACAAAATAGAAAAACCACTAAGAGGAAAAAAATTCCTTTCTTGCATAAATATATATATTTATATATAAAGCATGAATACAAGAAATTATTTAACAAGAAATGGAATGTATTTAGAATATATTCTGTTTATTCTAAATCGAATATATTTAGAATGAATATAAATAATAAAGTTCAGGAGCTCAATTTATTAACCTTTGCTACAATCCAGCTTGAAAAAAATACAAATTAGATGTTAAGTAGATGATCCCATAACTAATTTTCAGTCATGCTTTTTTTAATAATAAATTTATAAAAATTTATTATAAATTTATTATAAATATATTATATATATTTTTTTATTTTAAATATAATAAAAATGTTCCAGCTGCTGGACCTTAAACCAAAAAGATTTTGCATCCAATAATGACGTAGATAAAGGAGTTGGGATATTTATAACTCGCTTCAAAATGATAGACGTCTATGCATGATTATATACACCGATAATTAATATTTATTAACATTTTGCCGCTAATATGATGTATATGATTTTTGATTTGGTGCACATTAAAAGAAGACGTGGTAAGAAAAAGACTGAAGCGTATTAAAATGAATATTAGAAAAAAATGAAGGATTAAAAAATGAAAGATAAAGCATTAACTGTTTTCTCTAAAGTTAATTTACTAATTAACGTTAATTAACGTGTATAATAATTTAACGTTATTGGTATTATATTCAAATTGTCCATGATACAAGTAATCAATATAATTAACCGTTCTTATAACTAACCCTAAAGTCAATATTAATGTTAAATCCAAAGGTTAAGGAAATAAATTTTAGTTCTAAAAACGAAATTAGTCTAAAGTTTGTTTATGTCCCATTCTTTTACCGTTTTTCTTTGATGCTCACAAGAGCATTTATTTATGCTTTCTGGACAGAGATATTTTAATAGTTTAAAATAGATATTTGAATGTCCTTAAGGAATAATTCAAAATCTCCGCTTGTGTCATTTGAAGATCAAAAGTTTCGAAAATTCAAACTATTTTCTAAGCAAAAAAGGCTGTTTTAATATTTCGCATACCATCCTATTTTATTATACAGAATATTCAAATATTGTGTAATATAATGGCAAATATTTTTGGATGGTCATTTATTAAAGCGATGCCTTTAAAAATACATGATAAAAGATGCTTCTGTAGAGCTAGAACAAACACAGCGCTGAATTATTAATAGCTCAAAGTTAGAATGAAATGGTATATTAAATTATTATTTTCTGAGGAATATTAAAGTAAAACTAGTATTTCTTACTACGCCTAAATTTTCTATATGTATCTTTTTTTCTGAGTTATTAAAAACGCATGCTCAGTACCCTCCCCAAAAAAGTGACGAAATGTGGTAATAATAAATTCCAGTTATATTAAAAGAACATTTTCTCACGTTTTTTTTATTGTGTATCAAATAAAATTGATATTTAATTATACTAATTTTGATAGAAGATTTCACAATTCTGAATTACGACAAAACATTCAATTGCATTTGACAATAATTCCCATTTAAATATACACTTGGGACTAGTATAATAATTCCAAGGGAGTAGCTCTTGGAAATATTGAAATGCCACATTGTCATTCAGAACCCACATATGAACAGGATTTCTAAGAGCCTAGGGGTGATACCGCTATCCAAGTACAAATGGAACTTTCTTTGTGAACGGCAGACACAAACGGAGGACATTAAAGCAGTCACTCGCGGCAGTGGCTATCTACCTATTTAGGAAATTAATATAATAGCATGCCTAAACAATGGATTTGTATATCGGCTGTGGTTGTTGGACAGACAACAGTTGTATATAATAACAAAGATTAAATAGCTATGTATTGAGATGTCAAGTGAAGAGATTAGTTCAAAATAATGGCGGGATACAGATGATTCATTGAACGTATTCGAACAGATTACGAGATAAACAGTAAATTTAGAAGTGAATTCATAATTTCATAATTTAACGGGCCGCGTTGGTCTATTGATAAGGTCTCGGCTCGTTAGTCGAAGGTTTCAGGTTTGAAACCCGATTTCCCCGAAGAACCATCGTGGTAGGTCGTTTGTTGCACGTTAGATTGGTCAGGGCTAAACGTACTCCCGCTGATGTGGTGTTGTGGTGCGGAGAAGTGGTACCAGATCAGATGTCATCCTCTTCATCTGACCACGATTTAAAATTACGAGGTGCGTCCTAAAATAGACCTAATGTTGAATTACAAGGGGACGTTAATATAATTAAACTAAATAAACTTTATAATTTCATATTAACTATAATAATTTACTCTTAAATATTTCGTAACATAATCGCGGAATTTTTAAATATTTGTTCCAAAATAAAAATTTTATATATCTTTTCAAAATGTGTTTTTGCTGTTATCGCAAATAAAAGAATGAAATCACAGAGAAACATTTTATAGATTAAAAAATTTCTCGCGTATGCTCTACTGATGGTATTATTTTTCTCCTCTCCCCAAATAAAATTTCACCCGTAAATCTCACGAGCTCTTATTATTATTATTATTATTGAGAAACCACAGATGAAGATTGCATGCTTTGCAGTATAATAAAAAAGTTGGTATAATTTTATCAATTACATGGCTTACGAACTATGAATCTTTTGCGTGAAGGCAACGTTTTAATAAAATTTGGGATTATTTTTTTTACCAGATGAAACTAAAAGTTGATTCAAAGTCTTAATTGTAGTTATAAAATCTCATACCAAATATAATTTTTTTAACGCACTACATTTACCTTAATAGGAAATTTCAGATTGATTTACGGTCAACTCTGTGCTCCAGATGGAATTCTAAATCTAATTCGATTGTAATTTTTTTATTAAAATCCTGTACGCCAATGGAATTCGTACAAATTTAATAGAATTTTTTAAATTTAATATAATGGCAATATATTAATCTTTTGCACTCCGATTGTGCCTCTGGCTTACCATCAAGATTGTGCATCATTTTGATGTTTTATTTATTTATTTATTTTTATTTTAATCGTTGAAAACGTCTACATAATGGGTAAGAGTTGTAGATTAATTTTTTAAAGAGAATAGACTAAAAAGAATTATGTGTATTTGTTTTTCATAGTAATAAACAAGTCTATGTATTAGGTGAATAATTTTGCATCTAATTATGTTTCGGAGGGTTAAACACCAATCTTTTAGCTCAGAATGCTTTTCTATTCATACTTCCATAGACAAACATATTGACATGATTTTCAAAAGGGTCTTTCATATTTTAGAAGTTTGGAATTCGAAAATTAATCAAAATCCAGATTTCGAATTTTTAAATAGTTACAATATTCTCTCTTTCTATACTTCCTATACAATAAAATAAGTGAATTTAGTATTGCATATATATATATATATATATATATATATATATAATACTATAGTTAAGTATATACATTGCAAATATAACAAATAGGTTAATGAAGAAAGCAGGCGCGTGCTTGATTATGTGTGTTGAATCAGAAAGTAGTCTTCTTTACACACTTTATGGTATCTCTCTCTGGTGATCAAGAGTTCACACTGTGTGGGTGGTAAGAACTCGGTTCTTGACCCCTTAGGGTTTCAGGTTCCACCCGATTACACCAAACAAGCGTCGTGTAAAGGTGTCTGCTGCACGTTAAATCCGTCTGGGAAAAACGTCCTCCCGTTGGTGTTGAGTGGAGATGGAGTGCAGGCTCATGTGTCGTCCTCATCATCTGACAGTGATTCAAAATTACGATGTACGCCCCAAAATAACCCTAGTTTTGTTTTATAACGTTAAGTTCATATAATTAAACTGAACTAAACTAATCTCTGTGATCAATTCACCCTATTGCGCTTTGGATTACTTGCAGTCCTCTTCAGCTAATTACAGTTGAAAGGAAAGATAATCCACCTATATGGAATTCGTAATTCTTAAACTCAAAGCCTTCATATATTTAATCTTACTCTAGTCATTTTTTATCATTATTAACTAATTATTTAAATTTTTAAAACATATGTCTTTTAAATGCTGAAGTTTTAGTGTACTTTATCTCTCTCTCTCTCTCTCTCTCTCTCTCTCTATCTCTTTCTATATAAATATACACATAGAATGGTTTTAAAAATTCCCCAAGAAACAGTATCATACAAGCAAACTGATGAATGGATTCCAGCGAAATTAGTTATTTAGGCTAAACACGAGATACTCTCACGAAATTTTGAAAAACATTTTTAGATCCGAAAAGTCCAACAGAGGCCATCTTTTCTGGAAAAGCATTAATTTTAACAGAATAAACGACAAATACAAAAATAATACAAATATTTATTGACTAGTTTCTAATCACCTTGTCATCGAACCATTTCAAGTAAAGACAAGGAAAAAAATAATCGCACGCTGGTTTAGAAAAACAGTTAAGTTTTCTGAAACAAGAATAGATTACGATGAAATTCAACGAGAGAAGCAATTGTTAATCATGTCCAGGACGTTTCAGGGAAGGGAGTACCTTCATTCACTGAAAATTTCAAGTCGAGGGATGTTCAACAACATGGCGTAACTGATTAAATGTGGTTCTTCGCACATGAAGCGTAATAGAGTTCTTTAAATTATTCAATGTTGCAGCAGCATCACAAGATACTGTAATTATAACAGACGAAAACATTACAAACCCTTTTCATCTTAACATGTTTTACATAAAGCATCCTCTTCGCAAGCATGCAAGTTTCGGCATTTTTTTCCTAGAATTGACAGCTTTTCCCAGTTATATATTTTATTACTTATTCTTGTCCTGGATTGTTATTTCTATATTCCCCTATTGGGCATTTATTGTATTAAATTTAATGTTTATCGTGAAAACACGCCCTCTGGTAGTCAATTTTGAACTATGTGCTTATACCAAATTTCGCTGTATCCGTTCATCCGTTTGAGTTGTAGGATGCTGTTTATAGGGAAGTTTAATTGTAATTACACTGTGTATATATATTCCCATTCTTAAATGCTTAGAAGTTTCATCAATTTTTTAATTAATAATTTTTTTTTATTTTATACACTAAATAAACACAATAAAAGCTCATCGCGTGCAAAAATAAATGCAATTTTTGGCTTTCTAAATTCATAAAATCATGAAATTTTTCCAGATTCCTATGAGAAAAAAAAGTGACTTTCTTTCGGAAACTGTAAGTAAACTCACGTAAAGTAAGAAGAAAAAAACTTTTAATAGTTTACAGAAGGCTGAATTCAGAAATATCTTTTTTTTTCCCCCATACCGACCAGTTTACCTAAAAGCTGTTAAGCTTGACACTCAGACAAGAGCTTAGACCCCGTCTAAAACGGCTTCCTTAATATGTCGCTTTTATTTTGTTGGCGGCAAACAGAGAGAAAAAAAAACGATAATACTTGTTTTATTCGCCAACAAAAAGTAAATTGTTCAGGGAACGAACATTTGGCGGATAAAACGAAAAATAAAAGGAAAATGGGAGTTAAGGATTGAATCTATGATAAAGTTATTCGCTATTAAGAAAATGTAAGGTTTATTTTTTTTCTTTCACTCTGTTAATCTTCTACATGGGGAAATAGTTGAGGAAACTTTACTTTGCTAAATAAAATCTAGCAGTTTAACAGCCAAATCTGCGTGAAGTTTATGAGTTCAAACTAAATGGTCAGAATAGATTGTGTAAGCTTTTAATGTAAAGAAAACAGAAATAATAAAATTTATAAGATTTTCAAAGTTAATTCGCATAAACCATAATGTGTTTATATAAAAAAATACTGTTGCGTTTTTATCGTAGCGGATTCAGAATGAATGGACTTTACTTGAGGACAGCACTAACAAATTTATTTGCAGCTATTTACAGGATAATTGATTAAGTAAAAATTTCGGATAAGTACAATCGCGCAGTCAACAGTCAATTACAGCGTAAATGCAAGACTTACGCACAATAAAAACTGACTGCAAAACAGATATCGTATAGCACAGTAAATAGTAAATCGCAGCGAGCTCAATATAATACAAAGTTAACAGCAAACGTGAACACAGCTCACTAAAGTAATCCGCTAGTCCAGCGAGACGCTTCTCTTCCAAGAGGGAAAAAACTAACTCGATGACTTGCAGTTTAGGAGTGCCCCTTCTGTAGAAGCTAACTCCGTTCGTGGATGTAGTAGTTATTTTGGCTTGGCTCTTAAGTAGCTGTCAGGGATTGTGTTGTCTCACTGCGAAGCTGTGGTAAAACTAACTAACTCCGGCAACTCGTTCCTTATATAGCGATCGCTAGAAAACGCGTGGAAGAAACGCGCCACTTCATGAAGGATCCAACGGCTACCAGACTATTCCTTTCGCCAAACCAACCCGGCTGGTGCGAAGTTTCTCTCCAAACGCCGCCAACCTAACGATAAGATGACAATACTAACGATAAGATGATATTGTTTAGTGTCAGTAACTTAATAGCAACCAGGATATAGTGGTCTCCTTTAAATTTTCTCACGTACTCTCTAATAAGGGCATTATCTTCCCCTTATTGCGCACAAAATTCTGCTACTTGAGCCATGAGAGCTCAGATTTTTAGTGTAATGATTCCGATTGTGAGGTTTTCTGCTTCGTAATACAGTGAAAAAGCATAATATGTGTTTTCGGCTTTTTATCGACGAATTTTTATGAGTTTTATAGACGGATTTTCGATTTTTTGTCAACCACCACTTCCCAGATTTCATTTATTTAAGTTGCTGCAATTTACAGTTACCACGTTTACATCTATGTAAATATATAAATCAACAATCTATCCTTTGACAAACTTTTTCGAAATTTGAAAAAATATATAGATTAATTGTATATGTTATAATGTACGAGGGCAAATCAAAAAGTCTTTGCGCCTATTTTTTATTCGCCAAAAACAGGTACATACAGATATTTATAATTATGCGTCGTGTACTACGTACCTTACATTATTTCTGCACATAGTCACCACACAGGTTCAAACATTTGTCCCATCTCAGCACTAAATTAGAGATCCTTCTGTGGTAGAATTTTTCCGGCGGCCTGTGAACCCCCGTCGGACCGCGTTCTTGGCTTTTTCTTCACGTGTGAATCTCTGTCCTGCCAAAAACTTCTTCGGTGGACCGAAATCGAGAAAATCACTGGAGGCAAGATCTGGACTGTAAGATGGATGTTCCAGATTCTTTCAGTGAACGCCATTCCCATGCAAGTCTTCACGAACTTTTTGAAATTCACGACGCCACCATTGAACACTTCTCAAAAAGAAACACTTTTCCCCGTACGTGGAGTGCATTTTCCTGTGAACTATGGACGTTTTTCCCCTTGCTCCATAGAACGAGTAACACTTCGCTACTCATAAGCTGTGGACGTCTGAAGAACAACCGCCATCTTTAATGACTGATAGCAGCAGCACTCATCGGAGCAAAAGGCAAATACGGCTGGTACGGTTCTAGGAACGTTCACTGCTGGGAATGTATATGATCGCTTTGTATTTGACTTTACAAAAATAGGCGCAAAGAGTTGTTGATTTGCCCTCGTATCTTTCCATGTCTTTTAATTTTGGAGTTATTCCATTCATCTATACTTGGCAGACAAACAAACTTTCTGTAAAAAGAACTTGTTTCACAATTGGATAGAAATCCAGCCATTTAATATACAGATCACATCACAAATTTCACTCTCTAATTCAATGAGATTTTGAATTATTCTGTTTACAGACAAATAATCATTATTTAAAAATGCATTTCTTGTAATCAAATCTCAGAATTCAGGCTTCAAATTTTTTTCAAAATCTTTTGTTAGAATTTTTTGAAATTAAATTTGTTTCTTTTATATATTTCTACACGCAAATGTTCTAATACTTCCTTTTGACCCATTTCGTGCTCATAAAGGTAAAAATGAATGTTGCTAACTAATACAGTTCATTTCACTAATAGAGTTTCAGATTATAATATATATTTATGAGTATGATATTATATGAATTATCATATGAAAACTTTAAGTATCATTTGAAAGTTCATAAAACTTATATGCAAGATACATTTTCTATTTTTTAAATATTTTTCTTTAATTGAAAAAATCACATTTTTTGAGATCTCTTTTGACTAGTAGCATTTATTTGACATTATTATCTCTAACTGTGACATATGAGCACAGAAAAGTATATTAATGCATCTTATATTCAAATTTTGTTTCTAGTCCTTAAAAGATAATTGTGTTTTATTTCTTTGAATCCATCTAGAAGGTCTTAGACTTTATTAACATGTGAAATAGGAGTTGCAGTTTAAAGATTATAACTATTATTTTTTTAATTTATCGAAAAACTTCTTATAAACGATTTTGAATTTTTGACATCAATGATACGAATATTTATAAATTGTTTCGGAATTTTCTCAAGGATATTAAAACAATATCAATCCATCTTAAATGCAAACGATATATTATTCAAAATTATTATCAAGCTTAGTCAGACTTTATAATATTTTGAATTAAAATCTCTGTCAAATTCTTCCAGAGCGAGGAAAGTTGAGAAAAAGGCCAAATGATTTCAATGACTGAAAAGATATTTAGTAAATAGATGGGAATGCTAACGGAACAACAGTTGCTAAATACATAATTTCACTTCAAGAGTTAAATGCACAAGCATTTATTTTCCCGTAATATTATTCAGAATGGAAAATTGATTTCCCAATCTTCTTTGTTCTGCCCATAAGTAAAGTGAGTAGATTTTCCGAAACAATACAATTACTTGGAAGAATTAGGAAGTAATAATGTATTTTTAAAATGTTTCGAATATTAATATTTCAATGTTGAGCAGCAAATGAGATAATTTTAGTTACATTTCTGGTATTCAGTTTTCATAAACACTATTCCAAATAAATAAAATTGAGTAATGCTGAGCAGCGTTCATTTTTATATGTTACAATTTAAAAATGGTGAAATAATTCTTGCATTGCATATACAAAATTGGTCAATAACTAATCAATTCAAGATTTGTATTTTATTTTTAATTTGAATATTTATATAGATTTTCATGTAAGGAAAAGATTTGAATATTATAAAAAAATTATTTGGAAAATTTTAGAATTATTTGATGTACAGCAGTTTCATTAAAACAGGAAAAGAATTATGTTATATATGAAAGTAAGAAAATTAATGGCATTAAATAATATGATAATGCAATTATTTCAGAACGACAATTGCTATTGTAATATTTAAATGTCATTCTCTTATCTCTCTAATATTTAAATGTCATTATGTTTTCCCACTTTTTCTGGTACTAGACTCATGGGCTGATTTCAAAATTGAATTTTTGCATAGATAATTTTTTTAACTTAACGAGTTTACTATGCTCAAAAAGCAAAAATAAATAAATAAATAAAAGATTAAATTGAAATCTGCTATGCATAGTTCAATGCATCATTTAAGAACATAATTTCTTGAACGACCAAGCGACACGTGCTCGTGCGAGTTAAATTATATTTTTATTCATTTCAATTGTTTTATTGAACGAGTCACTTTAGTATTGGAAACGATCCGAAAAACTTTGTCTCTCATTTATTGTTTTTAAAAAATATCACACTTCCTATTTATTTCATTTCATATTATCATGCGATGAAAATTATATTTTTCTAGGTTTCATTTACTGTAGTCATTTTTATTTTTTGAAATCAGAGCTTTTGTAAATAGGATGGCATCACGTTTTTAAAAGCTAATTTTTTGAGATGCTCAAGCAGAAATTTTAAAAAATTATTTTTCGCTTGCGGTTTTTTTCCCTACTGATTTTTGTTTAAGCCATAAACTTCATTCCCAAAATAACATTATGCTCTGACATGGTAAAAATGCATATATTTATTTATAGGAAGGATTATTGCATCAATTATACTCTAAATTTCATAAATTCATTTCTTTCACTTCCGTTTCATTTGTCATCAATGCAAAAGAAACGCCATACTTATAATTGAAACTAATTTTTTTTAGTTCTTTGTTTAAAAACGTTTTAGTTTTATAACTTCTCTGCTTTATATAAGTTTTTTTACAAAGTATCATCTGCAAATATTGATATAGCTCAATATATTTTCTAGTAGACAAAACGACAAAAATAAATGTAGGGTTATTTATACTACAGACATATTTGAAGCGTGATGAAAATATTCTAATTAAAAACTCTTGAAAGTCATAGATATTAAAAACATTATCTAGATAATATATTTATGTAAAAAAAATGATTTTTTAAAATATATTGTTTAATTCATTGGTTTTGGCCAAATAATCACCGGATTTCTAATTTAATAAGTTTAAAACATATCAGCCAACATATCGATCAACAGGAATTTTGGTAAATTAGGTTGAAGTAGGAATTAAGTGCCGTAAGGTCTTAAATTATTTCTCATTTACATCCCATTCGTGAAGTTTAATCCAAGCAAAAGAAGAAATTTTCTAAATTAAGTAATTTAAAGGGGGAAATGCCTCAAGTTTGATTTCATAAGAAGGGAACAAGCCGCTAGGAGGCAAGTTTCTGAATATATAGATATTTGAGATGTTAGAAACCGTAAGAAGATCCATTAAGGGGACATAATATCTTACAAACCTTACAATTGACCTGAAGTCTTAATTAACCTAATGTCTGAAATTACGAAGCGCCCTTAGTATAAGCAAACATTATTGAAAATACAAGCGTCGGGAAACATTTTTATCGATTCAAAATATACTGTGGAAATTAGAACACTGAGGACGTTTCTCATTATTCTGCAAAATTATTCTTTAAAGATTAAGAGGTACAATAAGAATCGAACAAAACTCAGGCTAGGTGATCACAACAAAACAATTGGTTTCGTAAACTTTTTCTAGTGAAACTTTTAATATTTAAATTTAAAGAAGCACCATTTAAGGATTTTTCTGAAAATGCGTTTTAATAATCTTGTGATGAATTTCGTTTAATCTCTAAATTTGCTTGGCATTACTCCAGTAAATAAACTATTAATAATTAAATTGTTATCAAAACTCTGAACAAATTGCATTTACTTTGGATCGCTATCTTTATAAGCCAGTAACAACCACTGGGCTTGACTAGTCAATTTCGTTTAGAGTTTTTGATATGTGGCTAAGAACCATATCGTCACGGTTTCGGTACTTAATCTTCAATTGACACATTGGTGACCTTGACCACCCAGCATCGGGGAGTTGTCGTAGAGCCATTTACCGACATCAAAAGTCGTCAGACTCATCTGACGCAACAACTTTCATACTCTCACCATAAGGCTTGGCACTATAAAATCGTTCATCTCTCTGCCGACTCACTGGTGGCGGAGTATCGTGGCTCTAGCTTCGTAAGCCAGTAACAACCGTTGGACTTTACTTTTACTTTTGTCTAGTTATTACTTTTGTCTAGTGGTTTTGTTGCTTGGTTACGAACCATAGAGTCACAGATTCGGTCCTTGATCTTCAGTTGCCACAATCTTTCGTTTACGATAATTTATGAAGGTTCGAACTCTTATATTGAACTTCTAATAATCAATATGTTTCTAAAACTTATTTATCAACAATTCGTCACACATCGATTACAAATAACTGGATACTCTGAATATCAAATTAATAATCATCCAAATATGTTTTTACGTGTTCATTTTTATTTTATATTGCGGTATTAGATCACAACAACAAATTTATAAAGTGATTTATCAGATCTACGAACAAAAAAAAAATGAAAATGATTACCTTCCGTTTCAAAATTGAAAATTGGAAACATGTGCATGAATCAAAATAAACCAAAACTGCTTTCCAGTTTTTATTTATTGATTTTTTGCAATTCCTCTTATTTCACTTAATCTAACTAGACACACATTTTTACCTCAAATATACGTATTTATATTCCTTGATTTTTAGATATATTTCTCGTACCAAATTATTTGTACTTTCTGCTACTAAATCAAAACCTAAGAACATTTTTGAATGATAGAAATATTCTAGATTTCTTTAGATATAAATGGATTTGGGTATGATATTCAAGCTGATTAAAAAAGGAAATAAGTAGTATTTAAAATAATTGGAAAGTCAAACATGATATTTCGAACAAGTAAGCACTTTATGAAACCGGTAAAAGAATAAATAAGACTAACTTCTTTTCACATCTATTTTAAAAAAACCAGGCATCAACTTGTCCACAAGGCCAAGACCTACTACCTCTATATCCTCTAGTTGCTGATTGGTTGGGAAGATATAAGAGCCATGATGTCACTGCGTGTTACCATAATGTGTAACTTAAATCTGATCACACACACACACACACACACACACACACACACACACACACACA
>JAOUZG010049462.1:3065351-3105091 GCA_026289955.1 Argiope argentata
ATATATATATATATACTCTTTTAAAATATTTTTCTATAAGCTGAGATTCTTTTTTTATCAGAAACTACAATCATTTTTAAAATATAAACATTTAGACGCATATGTTGACTAAAACTTTTATAAAAACATCTTAAACATCATAATATTCCTAAGGTTGATGGGGTTTTTTTCTATGGTATTAAAAAATATGTTGATTAATAAGCAAAACGTATGCACAAAAAATGTATGCTATTCAAAATTATGCTCAACCAAATGCATGCATTTCATCAAAAATAAATATATGGTCAGTTTTATCTAGCCAATGCGCAGACATAAAATAAATTCGTCTACGCATTGGATACGCTAGATATAAACACAGACATTTGTTGTTTGGCGAACGGGTTCCAAACTGTGCGAACAATATTGTAGTGAATTCTACTATTTATATTCTTACTCAATGTACCAATTTTACTATTTACTTATTATTTTAATTCTACAGGGCCTGGTGAGTGATAAACCTCACTAAAAACTTTTTTTGTTTTTTTAAAAGCCATTGGTTTTTTCACAGAATTTAAATTTGAGTTTTTTTAATCTTTTGCCCAATAATGATAAATCATTCATCTTCTTACCATTTGAATTTTTACAATATATTCTTGTTTTATTTACATTTTTATGCTGGAACTTTTAAAATGACTGCGAATGCTGCAGGTTGTCCTAAATTGGATCTAGAGCCACCACCACCCATCATATCAGACTATGCCAAGATACTAAACGATATCTCCTCAAATTCTGGTATATTTTAAATCAATGCATTACCGAGAAATTATTATAAACTAGCTTTAACCCACGACTTCGTACGCGTGGAAATTTTGATGTGTATATTTGAGAACAACTTTATAGCAGAACACAATTAATAGAAACATTAAAAAAATGAAAAACTATAAATTAATAATTAATAAAATGTTACTCACGCCCGTTTGGAAAAAATGTTTTTAATCAGTATAATCGACTGCATAAAAGCAATTATTTTCTTTCTTTTTTAAACTTCATGTTTTCTATAAATGAAAACCAACTGATTTCGCTTATTTCTTTCTAAACAAATCAAAATTTATTACTTCCTGCTATCTTACTCATTTCGTGTGGGGTGAAGAAAATGAAGATTTTTAGAAGGGAAAGTAAGAAAAGTGCGTTTTAACTGTTTTCCTCGCAGTTTTTTAATTTTTTCTCTCCATTAGAATCATCCTCTTGTCTTAACGAAAATATCGGAAAATGCCGCGCACAGAGGAAATAATGGTGACACACACACTATTTTCTTTTTTTTTCTATCCTTTTTTTTCACTACTTTTCTTTCAACAAACCCTTTTTTCCCTTTGTTATTCTTTTTTTTCTTCCCTGCCCAGACTTTATTTTGAGCAGGCATAGATTAAAAATCCATACAGACTAATAATAAAAGCAACTATTTTCTTTCTTTTTTACACATCCCGTTATCTACAAATGAAAAGCAACTGACTTTGCGTATTTCTTTCTAAATAAATCATAATTTATTACTTCCTGCTATCTTACTCAGTTGGTGTGGGGGGAAGGAAATGAAGATTTTTGGCGATAAAGTAAGAAAAGTGTCGTTTTAACTATTTTCCTCGCAGTTTTTTTCATTTTTTTCTCTCCATAAGAAACATCCTCGTCTCTTAACGAAAATACTTTTAAAAAATTAGCTGAATCGGTCGAGCCGTTCTCCAGTTTTGCGCTTAGCACCGCATTTCTCGATCCATTTTTATTAATATAGATAATTTTGGGTATCTTGTACTAAAAGGGTAATATTTATTTTTCATCATCTTACACAAATATTTGAGTTTATTATTTGATTTTGTCACTTGATTTTAATATTGAAAGTTAATATATTACTAAAATATAAGGGCCGTACTTTTAATGTTTTCTAATGTTATGTTACTCTTAATACAATCTGATGATAATACAATCTGATTCATAATATTATCTAACTATCATCGCCTTACAACATTGTATTATTCAGAAATCCCCTCTGAAGCAACACTGAAATTTTCGTAGCAATGACTGTATTGATATCTACAAAACCATTAGAAAAGTTGACTATTCCAGCCTCCATGATTTAACACAAAATAAATGGGCCGCCATCAGATAAAATTGTCCTCTATTCGTCAACAAGCTATTGTGCTAAAAAATAGGCAGCTTCCTGGAAACAGAAGAGCCCTGAATTAAATAACAGGAAAGGGCTGAAAAGAAACTCGACGTCTTTTATTCGATACAAATAACGTAAGGCTATCAGCACGTCTTGAAAGGCAATAGGATATAACGTAAGAATATCGATTTTATCATCATTGTGCTTCAAAATAAATGAATGCATTCAAACTCTGCTTTAATTGCAATTTTTTTCACTTGTTTCCTGTTTAATAGATATCGTTAAAGAGTTTTTTCTCTGTCATTTCTGGAGGAAAAGTGGATCTCTTTTTTATTTTAATGTTTCGATGTCAAAGGAATATTTAATGCCAAGTAAATAGGTATTAGATCAATTCAAATAAGTATTAAATTAGTCTATATGTTTAGTTGGTAAATAAACGCAATATGTTTAAGACAGTTAATGAAAAATGTTCTGATTTATCTCTATAAATTACAGCTTTTACTTAAGACAATAGTTTTTCCATTGAGGTGGAATACTTGGAATACTGCTTTTTACTCAGACAAATGTTGTATTTAAAAGCTATTAGGAAATCTTTTCCCATTTGAGGGATGAATCCCGAAGTACTAGAACTCGATGCTCTTAACCTCCATCCAAAGTTGTATAGATTGAGAAAATTACGAAGAAAACTACTTAATAAGTAATAAGAAGGATTCCAAGATTGGCACCGATAATTTTTATTTTAAAAAAATAGCATTGTAAATTTTTGATATTTCCAAATTTATTACATTTTCGCTGCGAATAAGCCTGAGGAATTTTTTTTAAAGTAATGCCTACATTAAAGGCAAATTTGAATGGGAATATCATGAAACGGGAAGACCAAAGAAAAGATTAAAGCTTTAATTTATACCAAATAAACAACAAATGAATTGAAACAATATTAATTGTTAATTCTACTTTTTTATACAACGTTTATGTAACATCAATAAATAGTTTTCCTATTTGTTCATCGTTTAGGAATCACTACGGCTAGCATTGCTTTGGCTCAGCTAGCTAGCTTTCTGTCTCGCAGATAATCATCATCAAAATACTTAAAAAATGCAAGTGCTACTTTTAAAAAAATTAGTATTGGTTTATCCAGGGATATCCAATGAACTGAAAATGGGAAGAAAGGACTGTCGTTGAAACTGCAGAATTTCAGGAAAAAAAACCTGATCGTGAAACTGCTATTTTGGCTGAAAAAGGTGAAAAATTCAATCAGTATTTAGATATTGGAGATATGGGAAAAGAAAGTTCTCATTGTGAGGCTTTCAGTTTTGAATCGGAAGTAGATTGACTGGCAAACATATGTTGTCATAATGGAAGGATTTTCTTTTAACTTTGAACGAATGGCCAAAGGGGATTAAAGACTTGCGAACTGGAAATGCCCAATATCAGATACAGTATGGAATAAAAGCGGGCTTGGTGACCGAAAGCTAACAAGAGACGAAATCTCTTAGCTTTAAAAATAGAAAAATGTAGAACCAATTCAATAACAATAAAAATCATAGATGGGAATCATGATTTGTCACCTTTAATTTAAATTACGTATAAATTTCCTACATCAATTAAATTTGTATGATTCTGCCTTAATTTTAGAAAAGTTATGTGGAACAATTTTGTTAAAAAAATAAATTTTGTTCAATTAATTTTACTGAAGAACATATAATCAATTTTAATAGAAATTTTGTTTAATTCTTAGGGGGTTTTTTATTCAACAAAATTTTTAATTAATCGTTCCAAATTATTCAATCTCTCCTCTTAAATTATATTTGCTCTCAACCTGGATCTTTGGTGTAGTTATGTAGTACACTAACAAATATTAATTTTTTTATTATGATTAAAAATTTTAAAAAATTGCATATAGAGAGAAAGACGAAAAAAAAATCGGAGCAAATATCATACACTATAATACAAATGCCAGCAAAAAAAAGTAGAAAAAGTGCATGAAAAAGTTGTATTTATTTTGTTGGTGATAAAAAAATTAATGTTATTTTTTTTCTACTTCTGAATGCTAGACATACATATTATAAAACATTCAAACATATTCAACTGAACATTATAAATGTATTAGTTACCTTTAGAAACCAATTGGTCATAGAAGATAGTAGTTATATTTAACCCAATTAAATTAGATACATCCAGGATTTAGTTAACAAACTATTTTTAAGTTAATATTATCAGATAATTTAAAGCTATGTTATTTCAATAGTCATATATATATTATATATTCATTATATATTTGAGCATTATGTTAAATACCGTCTCATGGTTCTATAGAACTGTTAAAAATTGCGCATCTAATTTTCATGTTAATACTTCACTTTCAATAAAGTAAGTTTTTAATCTTTTTTCTAAACTACACAGGAATAAAGCTGGGTGCTTCATTTTTCATCATTTTTAAATAAAAAAAATCACACGATTAGTAATTTGATAAAACACTTTAAATAGTATAAATATCTGTAAAATAATGTAATCTATAGTTAAAAATTAAGCAAAACTTTTTTGAGAAATATATTGAAAAATTAAGAACAATTTGAAGAAATTTTGAAATATCATTTTAAAAAATATTTTTAAATTTTGGAACAATGTAAAATTAATTTTTTGCAGTAATACCATCGTATCATAGTAAGTATTTTTTGCAAGAATTTATCATAGAAAAATGATAAATTAAACTGAATTACAATTTTAAATAACACCACAATATTATTACATATTATTCTTTACAGTATCCAATTAAAATCAGTATAGATATTCAACATTTTAAAATTAATTCTAAAAATTTACAATATTAATGTATATAAATAATAGTATGAAAATTAGAGACTTTTAAGTATGCTTTGACGAATAATTTTTTTTCTACTAGCATATTATTTTCTTTTCATATTTTGGAGTTAAAATAAGATTCAGGATGACACTATTTATGGGAAAACACAGGAGAATTAATTTTATTTAAAGTTTTAAAGAATAAAAGCTTTTGACTGAACTTTCGAAAAGACATTAAAAGGAACATTTCGAGTAAATATTTCACAGTTCAGAATTCCATTCGAAGGAGTTTACTCTCTAAACTCTCTGAGCAGCGGAAAGCAATGAAAGACAAACAAAAAGAACCATTGAAGTTTGATCAGAGCTGACTGTTAAAAGGTTTCTAGAAAAGCTAAAAGAAATTTCGTTGAAGGAAAAAAAACCTAGAATTAATAATGCCCTTGAGATAGAAAAAAGAATACTGTATATAAAATATAAGGAAAAGGAAGTTTATTGAACTCTTGAATTTGTACATGATAAAGAATCTCTGATGAAAATCCTAACTAAATTGGCGCAGAGTTCATTTGAAATTTAAATTAAGTTTGTACTTGGTAATTCTTTTTGAAATGGTTAAAAGTTTTTTTTAACTAACGTTATTTTAGAATGAGCAGTTGTGCTTACGTACCTAACGTTATCATGTGATTATATAATTTCAATGTTTATAGGAAAACTAAACATAAATGATTTCCATTACCAATTTGGATCCACGCAGAAAGAATCGAAAGACCAAAATGCCACGACAATAGTAACAGAAACTATGATGGAATTGTAGCGATTGAAGGTCGTAGTACGAACCTGCGACGTTTGGGCCTGTAGCCGAGTATCATACCGATCGAGCAAAAGGGACCCTTCAGCTCGAAGGATATTATCTGCCTTATAAGGCTAGAGCTACAGAATCTTGACGGTCGTCACTGGCCACGATACCCTCTCGTATTCTAAACGTCTCTTCATCGGTGGGGGTAACCCCCACAACACCATTTCTGTATCCACCAAAGCTTCTAGAACGAACCACTTCTCCATCTTTTCCCACACAGTTTTTTGTCTTTAATTTCAAGGTGCGCCATGAATGATAAATGCACAATAAAGATAATCGTTTGCGCATTGAAGATATCCAATTTTGTTTCAATAGTAACATCAAATCACAATAAATAATAAATAAAATTATATAAAAATTCTATATTATGCAATGTTTATTTGCATATTTTAAAGAATATTATATTCTGGTTTAAAATGTTTCATATTCTGAAATGGCATAACCTTTCAAGATGAGATTCTTTTGCGTAATCTTTTTCTGACGTCTACTATTAGATTTCTGATTTAACCAAAATATGTGAGGAATTTTATCATTAATATTCTTGCTAAAATTGGGTTAACTATGTGCAGTACCTTCCTAAATACAATATTTCGATATTTTCAAAATTTCCAACAAGGAACTTGTCTGAATTGAGTTTGAGTTACTTTATAAAATTGTGATGGGTGAAGTGAGAAAATAATAATAAAAAAATATTTTTAAAAAATAAGTGAATTACTACCTAGGTTAACAAAGAAAAAAATTTATTCCTTTTTATTAAATAATTACCATTAATATAAATAACTTATCAAACAAATTATGGATTTTCTCAAAAATTGAATTCACTTTCCTCATCTTGATTTGAAAAATATTAAAATTCTTGCATTTTACCAGTTGAACTACTGCTCGTTGATTTCAATTTTCATTATAAACTACTAAAACTCTATTTAAAGTATTAAAAATGAATTAATATTTGAAAACTCTGAATTAACATCAAGTGCCATCCACTACATGTTTTAAAAAATTATTTGAGCTTGAGTGAGTGAATAAAAAATATGTTATTAACGATTAAAAATTTGCACAAGATATATAAATATATATAGGGGGAGTGTGAACTAATAGTAGGAATTGAAAAAATTATCTTTACGTAATAAAGATAAATTTGATTTTAAGTCAAAAAGTTTGCGTGTAGTAAAAGAAATCAAATCGAAAACCGAACTAAGAATTTTCTAAGCTGGCTCGCAAAAACAAAATTTATAAACTATTTTAAACACTGGAACACATACAGTTTTCTATTCCCATATACCCAAGAAGAGAAAAGAATTGGATTCTTTGTTTCCAAATCCGATTTCTTTTCCTTTGATTGCGGGAATTCTTCCAAAATATTGTTTCATATTTCATAAATCCATTTGAAGTTCTGTTCGAATAGAAATAGAGAAAGTTTAGATCTGATTTTAAGCCAACAACATCCACAACAAAGAGCTTTTCCACTTCTCAATCTAATTTTTTTCCATCCATAGATACGGAATAACTGTCATTTTCAAGGGCAATCGTAACATTAATTATATCTAACAATTAAATTATATATTGCGGTATATTTCCATAGACTTTCTTATCTTTAAAAATAATAAAAATCAGTATAAATTATTTAAAAACTTCACTTTAATGTCATCAATTTATTACATTTATTGACAAGTTTTTTCTCTGAATTTGTCTAAAATCCATACTGCTTTCATCGTTTCATTACAAGTTTAAAATGTTTCCGACTTTGTTTCCTTCTTCTAAGCTAAGTAAGAGAAGATCTATTTCCGTGTAAAATTCATCAATACAATTCCTATGAGAATATGGGGAAAACTTCATAAGCTAGATAACATCCTTCCGACACGAGTAATTACTTTGCTTTGTGGCTATGTTACTTGACTACAAACCATAACGTTTCTAATTCGGTCCTCAACAACAAGAATAAGAAAGTGAACTTATAGATAGGTCAGTCTGAGATTCAGCTTACTATTAAGGATAAATTTAGGAAATGTTGTTTCAACAGTAATAATTTAGTTTTTTAAATAATTATTAAAATAATATATTAATCATAAATAATTAATAATTCTGATTTTTTTTTTGAAAATAATTTAAGTATTATAACAAGGAACAGGAATTTGAGCAATTGTAATTATTAGGCTTAATTGATTAAAAATTCATTTTAAAAAATCTCGAAAAACATAGAAAAACCTAAATCTGCTTTATAAGCCTTAAGGATATTATATAAGTAACTGAGGCTGTCAATTATTTAACAGTATATTGTAATGAACCTATTCATTAAATAGATATGAATTATAGTACGGTGTAGTTTAATATGTAATTAAGCTCTAAAAACTCTTATTAGCAAGCCGAAAGGCAAATACAGATTCCTAAAATCAGTTAATATGTGAATGAGTAAATTCCCTCTCTGTCATTGTATCCTCCTTTAATTTGGGAAAGTTAGACTTAAGAAAGTGTTCATGATGAAACAGTGAGGAAGAGTCGTTTATGAGACGTCGAGATGTCACAATATATGCTTAAAATTTAATAAAAGTTTCAATCTCTTTCAATTTCAAATCTCTTTTCTTCATCTAGTTTCTAAACGATGACGACTATTAAAAATTGTCTACACAAGTAATTAAAATAAAGTTATTATTAAGTAATAATTCCCTTAGTTTGAATGATCTTTCTACTTTACATCGCAAAGGTATTCTTGTGCAACAAAAGTTTATCCCTAATCACTATTTCCAAGCCATTTGAATGAGATTAAATATATTTTAAAGGTAAAATTTTCAATATTCTTGTAATATAGTTGTGGAAAATATAGAGAGGGATGGAAAGTTAGGAGGCTGAATAAGAAATAAGGGCGCTTTATTCTACTCGAAAACACGATTCAAAGGTAACCGAATATAGATATTAAGTGTGAAAAAGAGTAATTCCTGCAATTAATAGTACATATGCAATAATATAGTTATAAATATCATATTAGTACAAAGTATACCAACAGAATATCGGTACTCACTTTAGAGATAGTCTTAGCTCAATTATTTCCTAGTTCTCCTCTAATTATTCAACCCTCACAACTTGTCTGCTAGTAATAATTGTCTTCAGCTCTATCGCTCGACTCTTTATGGTTTCCATGACAGGATGGGATATCTTTTTTAGAAAATGACGTAATTCTTCGATTTCTTATAGAGATATCACCAAGATTAATATACACTTTGCATCCTTCTTTTTTTTTGTTGCAAATTTTCAATATTGTGGCTAACGCGGCAAAAGATTGTCAAGTCTAAAGATCATTGACCTGTCATCAATTCCTCATTTGTTACGACCTGTGCCCGTATGGAGACAGACACACTTTGCCCTTTCTTGTGGTTTTTCGAGGTTCTTTGATGTCTGTTCATATAACCGACAGTTTCCAGTATGCTTCAAACCGTCATTTACAGATGGGGAGATTCATACAATGGGTCAGTTGGTAGATTTACGACCATATCCGTAAAGCCACAGGTCGTCAGAACACGGATTTAGTGGTATCGGTAAAATTGTCATTCTTTAATAAACTACATAAGGAAGCAATATCACAAATTTATAATAATTTGCTACTCATCGTTTGAATTAAAACTAACTCTAATCATCCTGTCCTCAAGGTAACTTTGATAAATCGATACATATATAATTTCAACAGCAGTTTTGGATCTTGAAAACTATGTCTGGAAATACTGAGAATATTTTATCTAAGTAGATTTATAGGAAATACTGCAGTAATCACTATTTCTACTAGGCATCTATTTGAAATATGTCTCGATATAACGATGCATGCGTATTCTGATAGTCGCATGATTGTTGGTAAATGATTTAAATTAACAAACAAACAATGCCTTAAAAATAATAATGTTCTCACATGATAACATGAAATTTGAGATTCAATTTCTTTTTTTATTTTCACTTTGTTGTGTTCTTTGTGAAACGTGTTCATTAAGTGGTAGTTGACTATTTACCATATATCTTGATTGTTTAATTTTAATTTATTTGCTTGATGATACCAGAAGCTAAGATTGATTCACAATCTCATCAGCTTAATCATTTTGTTGCTAACATAATGCCTGTGAAAACGCCGTTGATGAGCTTTTGATTTACCATAATATTACGCATGTGTGGTAAACATCTCTAGTTTCAAATAAAAAGCTCATATGCAGTAGGTACGACTTTTTTTTTGTTCCTTTAAACGCAAAACGCGATTTCAAATCGTCATATTTTTTGGAAACATTTGTAACAATGGCTTAAATCAAGGAATGTTTGTGTGTTGAGTTACACGATCCAAAAATGGTGATACCACACTTTAGGATTTGGTAAGATCAGAAGAATATGATATACTATGAGCTTCTAGAGAAACACTCGATGCTATTCGCTATCGTCAACAACTTATCAATTTAAACCATGTATTGATCGAAAAGTGTTACTATTATGCTGGAAGATACATAAAAGACATTTTTCAGCAAGCTAATAAATCTCAAACAATGAAGACATAGACGCCATTTCTGCACATGGCTGGGAATTCCCGCCACTCCCACTATACTACTCAAATCTGGTCTCTCCATACTACCAACTGCTTTCATTGATGTCAAAACTACTTCAACAATTACAAAAATGCTGGAAAAATGGTTTTCTGAATGAGTTACCTCGAAATATGAGCACATTTTTCTAGTACCCTGTTCACTGTTTGAAGAGTAGATGTCCAAAATACATAGATAGAAATGATACAAATATTGAATAAAGCATTTGCTACCTTTCTCCTCCAGTACAATTGTTCATTTTAAGAAATATGAAGAATTATTACCAGGAGATCTAGTGGGAAAAATATACTTGAAAATCAGTTAGTTTAAAATAGTTCGAAATTAAAAGCGTATTTAAAACATTCTACCAATAATAATGTGATAAATTAACTTTATTGTAAAAGAACAACTTTTTAGAAATAAAAAGGAATTATTTCAGAGCTATTTTAAAATAACTTGAAACTAGTAGATTTTAGAACTACTTGATTATTGATGTCATTGATACATTTATAAAATGTATCATAAATTCGAGTTAAATAGTCTAAAAGATACTTTTTTTTATCTTGAAGGTTTTCAATTATTTAAAAAAGGGGATTTTTTTTCATATTTTGGATAAAAGGTTGTAGAAAAAATGCTACGAAAGGCAAAAATGTCCATGCTTTTTTAGATGTATCATTTTCATATTTTTAGTGTAATAAATAAGTGTTTTAAAATCAATCATTTACATATAAACTTTTTTTTCTTTTTTTTTCATTATATACACCTTTTTGCTTATTTTTAATTGAATTAAAATTATTATTGAGACTCTACGTACTTGAATTGTCAGGCAGAAATAGATTTATTAAATGTTTTTTTAATGTTCATTTATCTGAGTTTCTCAGACTTCGTGTATTTGAAGGAAAAATATCTAACTATAAGATTAAAGTAACTTTTTAAAAGAAGCTTTTAAAATTTAAAATATATAATGACAAATTACTGATTTTGTAACCACAGACCATTCATGATTTAAAATTTATTCGTGAAAAAACCTCGACATAAAAAAGCTAATCTACTAATTCAGCGATAAATTTCTGTATTTTCCAAAGACTCGTGAAAACAAGATACTAAATTTTGTAAAAGAGGACGATGAAGGAAATGATTTTTTTAATTAGAAAATTTTCAAAACTTGACGTAATTAACTATTGTGTCAAATATATAAAACTCATTAAAATATTTATAATACTGAATTTTATCTCTTCTCGTTGAGTAATAACATATATTATTAATATATTTATCTATTTGAAAATGCAATAATTCGGAACGCAAACTTGATTATAAATTGTATTCATAGAAAACCCTCCACTTTTTCCCAAACATCAAAAAAAAATTCTCATAAAACGCAAATATTTTGAAGATTCGTGTATCTAAAAAATTATATACTAATTTAGTTTTTAAAGTAATCCAATTATAATTTTGTATTTTATTATCGAGAAAAATTAGATTTTGGAAGTTTCATTCAGTAAACATAATTTTCCTTTCAACTAATCAAATATATATATAATATTTTTCAATTAGACTAATTTCAAAATATATTGATTTAAGATATAATTGAATTATAGAGTAGAAAGTTCATAGTCAATACAAGTAAAATCAATTTTATTCATGAGCAATAATTTGAATATGTAAATACAGTTTTTTAATAGAATTTACTTTGATAATCACTTATATAAAAATAGATTCAAACAAGTTATTATAGTAAGTAAAGGAAATTATTTTATGTAATAACAAACTATAATGTATTTATAGACTATAAATAATTATCAGTAAATAACATTAATCAAAACACTAGTTGCTATACCTCATATAAATGGTTAAAAAGCATTATATTTATTATAATTAAATTAGTAGATCAATTTTAAATAGTTTAAGCCTTAAAACATTTATTTCTTTTCATACTCCGATTACTCATAAATTTTTCATATCCTAATATTTCTACAAACCATTCGATCTATCACTTTTTAGTTTCAGTGTTTTAATTAATTGTCAATTTTCTAGGATACTTGTTACAATTTTTCCAGGTGTTATAAATGCCCCAAAATATACGAAATCAAGAAAAGAAAATACAGTCTAATTTATTATATCTTTATGCATGAAAATATTTTTAAATTAAGTATAATTAATTTAAGTATAAATTAAAGTTAAAATATTTCAAAACTTTTAATAATACGATTGCACTTGCTTCTGTTTACTGTAATAAACGAAAATATATGCATATGCACTTGCTAAAAAATAGAAAGCTGTATGATTTCACTGACATGATGTTTATATTTTTTTTCTCTAGAACATTCAAATAAAAATTTTAATATGTATGTAAGTATTATACTGAAAACTTAGAACTATAAATTATTTCTATAACATTTTTCAATTCTCAATATTAGTTCACACTCTCCTCTCCATATATATGTCTTGTTCAAAGTTTCAATCGCTAAGAAAATACTTTTTATTCATCCACTCAAGTTCAAATACATTTTTAAAAACTTGTAATGGATGACTCTTGATTTTAATACAGTTTTTTCAAATATTAATTCATAAATGTAATTAAATTTTAATAATTTAGATAGAGTTTTAGAAGTTAGTAAGGAAAATTAAAATCAACAAGTTCGATCGTTAAAATGCGAGTATTTCAGTATTTTTCCCGTGAAGGTGAAGAATGCGAAAACAACTATTGCGAAAATCGATAAAGTTTAATAAATTAGTTAAATTATAATTATTGAATAAAAAGTAATTAAAATAAATTTTTTTCTTCATGAACGTAAATAGGCATAGACTTAAAAAATTATTTTATATTACTTGTTTTCCATTTCACTAGATGCGGTGATACATATTGGAAAGCTGTATTAATTCATGTATTCATAACTAGCACACTTGTTTGAACTAAACGGCCTGAGTTAATCTTAATTAAATTAATTGAAGCAAACTTAAATTCATTAATATACTAAACTGAACTTCATAAGCCCTTCGTTTGCTAAATTCATGAACCCACTTGAGTTTAAATGCTTAATTAATACGCTGAATTAAGTCTTACCTCTTCGGGAGCACATGCAAATTACAGTTCCAGATAAGCGCAAGTGTGTTCAGAATTTTAAAGGTAGCTGGATTGATGTAGTGAAGGATTGGTTAGCATTGAAGATACAAAAAGAAACAATTTTAAAATATCTACTTTTTTTAGACACTTTTAGCTTAATATTTTTATGTAATACAGTATATTAAAACTAAAAAGAATCTAAAATATTATTTTGCTTACCTACTATAATAGTCCTATATTTGCATATAAAATCCTTGATTTTTAATAGCCATGATAATATTTATTGAAATAAGATTGTATAAGCTTTTTTATTTTCTGATATAACTATCGTGGACTTTCTAGAACAGAGGTAGCGCATTTTCCTCGTATTCTGGGAGCCCCGGTTCGGGCATGGTTGTTCTTCTGTGTGCTGTCTGTGAGGTGTGTGACTGTGGTCCCTTGTGAAAAGGAGCTGTTCAAGCAACTGTGGTGAGTGTGTAGCTAAAAATCGCACTTTTGGCCCTAGTTGAAACAGGAGGCGCATATCTTCGGCTTAAATTTTACTGATGTATCAGAGGGGATTGTCCATGGCAAGTGCCGTAAGTAACAACAACAACATAACTCAAACATAATTTGAACTAACAAATGAAATTTGGTATTTATGCTTTAGGCCAGAATACCAGTTCCGTATCAGTGTTTGAACAAAATCTATTAAGAGAGGGTTTAACTGCTTTACTTTTAGAGTAAAATTGAACTCAATAGCTATAAAACACAAAAGAAAACTAATGATAAAATTTGATATGCAACAGAATAGCATAAAGAAGAATCTATATTTTAGCACCTAAAAAAACTCCTAAAAAATTGTGAATAAAGTAATTCTTTAATCAAAATATAAGAATATTCTTAAATATAGATTCTTAATTTGAAAGAAATCTGTCAAAGGATTGACCGTTTTTTGGTCTGTACATTAGTTTGTAAAAAAAAAAAAAAAGAAAAAAAATCAAACATTAGGACTTACATCAATGAAATTCGATATTTAATATTGTGACTCCAGTTGTAGCTCCGTGTGAAAGTTTATATCCAATCAAAAGGGAAATGGGCATACAAAACACATGTTTATACGATAGATCAGTAAAATGTGAGATTGACACAAAAAATCTACATTTCTATCATATGCTAATGTCATGGAAGGCATTTGAAGCATTACCCAAAGTCTAAAATTTTATGTATGGGTGTGGGGATTATTGATGTGTATGCCAATAAATTTAGGGAAACTGCTCTCGCTAATCTTAAATAGTGTCATAGAAAAGATATAAGTTTCTGAGTCTTTATGCAATTTCTAAATTTAATAAGTATTTATTATTGTACTATATTCTACAGTTCAATTCATTACATGAATAATATTCAAGATTTATCATTTTCTCCACAAAAATTAGGAAGAAAATGAGTAATAATTGAAACATAAAAATAATGACTGTTTTCAAATCAATTATAAAAAAATGACGATAAAATATATTTAGTAATTTCTTCTAATAATTTCTAAACATTTTTATTGCCGTTTCAGCTTTTATAAAAAAAAATTTATTATATCCTTTTATGTGTACAAACTTTATATTTCAACTATGAATAATTAACCAGGATTATCTAATTGTATACTGTTTTTATCTGATTCTGGTACTTTTCCGTTAGCCAGGCGCCGACGAAAATTCGCCTAAGAAATTTGGCTGAATTCTACATTATTTGGCGATAATTCGCTGGTACCCGGCTAACGGAAAAATACCCTGAGTTCTTTTGATTAACTATATATTAGCCCTTCAATTACAATATTTTTTAAACTTGTGAAAATTACTTATTTAAAAGCAATATACTTTGAAGCGAAGCAAATTTTCATTTTTGGGTAGTGTGTCCTAGGATCTGGGCGCCTCAGTTCGAGCATGGTAATTCTGAGTTCTATATGTGAGGTGTGTGAATGTGCTCGCTCCCCCCTCCCCGTAAAAAGGAGTTGTGCAAGCGAATGTGACGCACAAAGTGTTTAAGTTGTTCTCTTAGTCCTAGTTGGCACTACTGAAAAAACAAGAAACCCTCACTAAGCTTAAATTGCTGACAAATCTGTTTCTTTCTGAGGGGTATTAAAGAGCCAAAGTAACTCCAACAACACATTTTCATTTGTATGCAACTCTGTGCGAAAAAATAGCGTCATAATAAGACAAATAGACAACAAAGCTGCAGTCACTGAAAGCAATAAAAAACAGATCAACTTCATATCGCTTGCATAGTGACACGTATGTAGATACATGTTATATACATTAGTTTCAGAAATTTATTTGTTTATTTAAATGCAGTCAATATAAAAGAATTCTCCGGTTAGAGAGAGTGCTTAACAATTTGAACAAAAAAACAGACAAAAACAAATGCTGTGAATTGCAAATGGCAGGCAATTATAAAATATATAAAGTGTTTTGTACTTAAATATAATCAATCGAAAAACATTAAAAATTAATATTTCTAAAATTATTTAAGGTACAAAAGATTTAAAAGTATAATGTGTTTCAAATTTAAAAAATTTTCTACTCCGTTATGAATTTTTAAAAGTTAATATAATCTATCTTAAAAACATTTATATATTAAAAGTCACTTATAATAAATTATAAAACATTAAAAATACACTAGGAACTGTAAAATTGTGGATATTCAAATTTGAAAAATATTTAGTTCTTCAGAAAAGGCATGAATATATTATAAAATTTATCCAGAGAATATTTATTTACATAATTAAAATGGGCAAAAACATTTACAAATAAGATATTGTTACTTTAAAGCATATAGAATATAACGTGTGATTTATCCAGATATTTGAGTTTTTAAACACAATCCAAACCACCATTGAAACTATAATTTCTTTTAAACACAAGAAGCACGTATCTGTAATTGTATTTATTTCTTTTAAAAAATCAGTTTTCCGCTGTTTTGTTCTTTTTAAGACTTCCAGAACCCTTATCGGATCTTCAAGCACACTCAGCTCAACGACTGAGTGAATTAGATTTCCGCACAACCGCTTAACTCTTAGAGAGACTCGGGTGAAGAAATAAAGGCCATTAAAAGAAAGCTGCAAAAATCTATACAGATGGGCAACATGGGATTTTTACACCTGTCAGTTTCCAGAAAGCAATGAATCAAATAAATGTTTCTAGTTGAAACATTGTTAAAAAGAATATTTTTTCTTCATATCTAAACTGCAAAAAATGAGGGAATATTTTTTTTCAAATCTGGTAAGATTGGCGATGAAAAAATATTCTCTTCGTCAGTCATTAAACTCATCAGAGATTTATGAAAATTTTAGAGCTTTAATTTTAGGGAAAATATGGATGGATTTTTAAAAGAATTGCTTACAGCAGCGTGAAGATACCTGAAAATAAATCTAGCGAGAAATGATGATAGAGAACGTCTGGAAAAGTCTGCTTTGAACGATAAATTATAATAGTGATAAAATTCGTAAGAACAAATTTTTGTTCACAAATTGTGCTTCGTTATAGTTACTGAGGGAAAAATAGTAATAGCTTCTATTCCAAAGTTAACAAATGTTTATTTATCTCATTAATAAAAGCAAAAGTGTTTATATTTCTTCTAAAATTAATAAAATAATGAATAAGAATAAATAATGCATAAATAAAAAATTAAAAATAATAATACATAAAATTATGCATTGGCATTTCTTCTGTGTTTTATTTTAAATTTAATTTTTTATTTAAATTAATGTGTTTAATTTATAATTGTGTTTATGTGTTAATTTATTATAAATGTGTTTACATGCTATGCTCTTTATTCCTTTAATTCAATACAGTTTATCATTTTTCGCAGTTTTATTTTTATTTCGTGTGTGAACAGAAGATTTTGTGTTTCCAAAGATTTCAAAATATATTACAACACATATATGCAATTAGAAAATTTAATTTTTTAATAAAATTTAAGTTTATATAAGGTTAAAATTTTTCTTGATTTACGATGAACAGTAATTTAATTTCAGCACAATATTGTTAAATGCATAAATATTTGAATTGAAAAAAATTTAATCCAATAAATTTCCTGGCACTAACTAAGAATAATAAATACTTTGCTCTTTCAACTGAAAATTATATATTTACTTTTTCTCATACAATTTATGTATGAAAAAATTTATTTGTATTAATTTGTTAAAAATTGGGTTTTCAAATGTTGGTTGGATTTTCAATTCTTTTAATTTTTTTACTGTTGTTTCCTGTGGTTACTTTACTAAAAGTCCATACGTCTACCCCTGGGAACCTTATTGTGGAAACTCAAGTGAGTCTCGGCAATTAATATTGGGGAAACTCAAGTGAGCATCTGCAGTTTGGAAAGGATAACCTATATTTAGCAAATTAAAGGCTCTATTGGCTTGCAGAATCTTTTGCTACGAATTTGTAATATCACTTTCCTGTGCATTACGAATTTTGGTAACTAAGAAAGCTTAACATATGGAGTTGCAAAATGAATGGAGGTGGAGCCCCAGCTTTGGCAACAATTTGGGGACATCGATAATGGAATTCGCGTATAAATAAAATATCTCGAATATTCGAGAATCTTGGTGGTAGTGCCATTCGAATTTGAGTAATACAGTTTGTTCTAGAATATTCTACGCCCTTTACCGGGAGCTAAGAAAGAATTGAAGTCTGTGGACTTGAGATTAGTTGTAATTAAGCTAAGTCTCCCTTTGAAGTTTTGATCTCAACCAAATCAATTTCAGCAACTTATGCTGTAGAATTTTTTAAAAAGCAAAGCGTTTTACTGTCACTGCAAGTGTTGTTTTTATATATGATTTGGTGGTGTTTTGTTATCACTAATTTCGAGTTAAATTCTCAAATAACGCATCGTTACCTTTATTAAGCTTGTTGGACCACCCAGTTGGATTTTCAGGCACAAAATCATCATATATATTATTCTCAAAATTAATATTCTATAATCTGTCAACACATTTATTGAGTAAGCATCAGAAATTCTTTAACTCCTTAAATTAGATTGCTAGATTATGCAGATAGAAGATAATTAAATTAGGTTGCAAGATTAATTAAACTGTATTTTTTGTTGGTTTGACCGATATTAAGGTCAGGAAAATGATCCTGTTAAGTCGTTCTACTTAAAGAATTTTAGCCAATTGTATGGAGAAGATAAACAATAAATAATAATAATTTCGAGGCTTTATAATTTAATTGGAAGCTCTTGTGTGTAAATATATGTAATTATGTATAATCTTACCCCCCATATATATATATATATATATATATATATATATATAATATATAGTAGGAAAACTTTATTACTGAAGAGGCAAAATTTAAGAAAACTCAAAAATAAGGGATAAAAATTCAGAAAGAAAAAGGTCCAATGGAGTTCTTGGAATTATTAATTTCTTGTCTCGATTAAAACTTGAGAATTTCAGCTCCATGCATTTTAAATCTGTCTTGGCAAAACGTCCTCCTGCTGGTGTGGTGTGGTGTGGTGTGGTGTGGAGAGAGGATGCTAGGTTGGTGACGTCCTCGTCATCTGACAGAGGTTTAAAATTACGAGGTTCGTCCCCAAATAGTTTTAGTATCGCTTTATAATGGGACTTTAATATAACTAAACTAAACTAAGCGCCTTTTGACTTGCATGTAAGTTTCCAGCACCTTATTTTTTTCTATTGATATGAAAATAAAAATCGGTAGCAAAAAGCAAACATTCAAAATTACTTGAGGAAATTTTTCTGATGTGTTAGAATTTTAACATATCTGCTAATGTTTAAAAATAATTTTATATCTAAGCCAATAATCTCAAAACTTATAAAACTTTTACCTGAAAATATAATCAAGTGTAAATCGTGACAATCTGTTGACTAAAAGTGGCCAGTATTTAAGAAAAATTGATTGTTACTTCAATGACTAGTTTAGTAATTTAACTATGATCTAGTCATAACTCAACAGTGATCATCCAGAACATTTTAAAATTTCTCAGTAATTTAAGCACAACTTAAACTCAGATTATAACCGACTTTTCAAAAACCACAAAGTTCACAGCATAGGGAATCCAAAAAACTTCAAACAATGACAGCGCGGTTGGAATTCTAAGCGCCTATTCTCAAGTTCTTAAAAAGGCAATATGGGTCTTTTGAAGTTACAAAAAAAAAGAACTACTGCATAACGAAAGAACTACTCAAATAGGAAATCAATAAAGAAATATTAGAAAACTATTTAAAGATAGAACAAATAATAGTTTAACAAAGGTAGGACTTGGAAATTTTAAAGTTATTACACAAAGTAAATGATTCAATGAATATTAATTGCAGAAGACACAGAAATTATAAATACGAAATTTTAAATAACAGTTGCCACATATAATCAAATCTTGAATAATAAGTTATATAATATAGAAGTGTGAGATAATGAATAAATCCTTAGTTTTGCATTAGTTTTAGGAAATTGTTAAGAATTTTTAATTGGAAAATTTAAATTTTAAAATATTTATTTTTATTAATAATATTGATAAACTTTAATTTTAAAATCAAAGTTTCCAGTTGTTAAGAATTATGTGTATATTAACATTAAAATTAAATAGTGGTAGCAAATTCAATTTTTTATCATTTTACGTATCCTAATTATTTTTTGAGTTGCATCATTTAAAAAAAGAGTATAACAGTCTTCATCGCATATAATTAAATATTGTGTCAGATAATCAGAAATTTTATAACTATTTTAGAAACTATTTTTCGTGCAAGGCACTACTGTAATTTATCCGAAAAGAATTCTGAATTAATTCCAAGTGTTCGATACCACTTATTAGAATCCAACAACAAATTACAATTGTCACAAGATTTTTTATAAATTTATCCAAATCTTATTATTACGAGTTTCTAATGTCTTCAAATTCTATAAATGATATACACATGTTTGAAATTTGTAAAATTCTACCTCACTTTGTCAAGAATTTGAAGTTTGATTTGGAGACGCTATTTCTACGCTGATATTTATCTTTACAGATTACATTGTTATTGTTGTTTCTTATGGCACTTGCCTTGGACAAGGTCGCTGAGGTAATCAACGATTTAAGCCTAACAGTTTCTCTTGTTTTGTAGTAGCATCATCATCACATTCGCTTTCACTCATCACACTCACTTGCACAACCCCTTTTTACGGAGGGGGCACATTCACACAACTCACAGAAAGCACACAGAGGTACAACCATGCCTTAACCGGGACTCGAACCCGGGACGCCCACATCACGAGGAAGAAGATTACATCGTTCGAAATTATTAGCAAAAGTAGAAATGTTGCCTATTTAAAATTAACTTCCAACCATAATTCCTTTATGAATTAATCATTATATTAATCGATGGTAATAATCTACGTTAAAAATGTTTCATTATAAATTATCAGTTAGTCATAAGCATACAGTGATATTTATTAAGAAGTTTTTTGAAAAATATTGAACCCAAACATAAATATAGGCAACAAAGTTTTAATTATTTCTGTAAAGCTTGAATATGGAAAACGACTTCTCAGTATTTATTTCCAAAAGCTATATTCTCCGTCAGGTAGCTGGTTAAACTTCAGAGATATCAAAAGAAACTAATTTTATCCAGATGCATGATTTCATTATTTTTCATAGGTATTATATTTGCTTCTTCTATTAATTTTTCAAAGAACGTATAATATTAGTTATAAGATAAATAATAAATGCCCAATATGTAAGCTCTGTAATGTGAACCTTCGAGATTAATGCTTTGAAATAAAAAATAATTAAAAATATTAAAAAAATTCCTTTAAGGAAAAAAGATGAATCTCCAAGAATAAAGTAAACTCTTTTCATATTTTTCTCTCATTTTAAGTTTGAAAAGCAAAAATACTGATAAAAAAAATATGTATAAAGAAGGAACAAATTGAAATATGGAGCCTTTATTGTTAATTTAAGAACTTCCTCTACCAAGTTTAACTTTAATGGAATTTGAGATCCATATTTCTTGCAATGCTGACAAAGGAGTAAAAATATAAAAGATATCGATAAAGGGGGAAACTATATGGAATATATATTTTCTTTTTAGTTTCTTATATGAATAATGGCTTCTTTAGAATTCGAAAAAAAAAGTTTTCAAGGTGAAGGAAGCAAACCTAAAAAATTATGTTTTTACCATTTATTAAATTATTTTTTTTTGATGAGCATCAAAATATCGAGCATCCTTTCATATCGTTAAAAATTTCTGGATATTGAAACTTAATTTGCGGAGAATAATTTGAAAAGTTTCGAATAATTTATAGATCACATAGCTAAAATTATTTTTTTCCGATTTCAAGGTGATGTTTGATAATTATAGCTATTTGAAAGTTTAAATAAATTCATTCCAATTAGTTTAAGTTTTTTTTGTGTTAAACAATATTTAAAAACTGCAACCACAGACAACTAATAAATTTTTAAATATCGGAATTAATTCTTTGAAAAATGTCATAAAATACTTGTCTTTTCAAAATTCTGCATGAAATAAAATTACGGAAATCCTTTTATTATTTAAATTAGGGAAATTATTATTATATCTATATTCAGTGATAATCAAAAAGATTTTGAGAAGTATAAAAAATATGAATTTCACTTACAAAAGAGCCAAACCAAAAATCCCTTGTTTTAGAAATTGATCAAATAATGCTCATAATCTGAATAATTTGTTAATAAAAATTCATTTATTATTTTCCAAATAAATTTACATGGAACTTAAGTAAAAAAAATTGCTAAATATGCTTTTTTACAATAGAAAACTTGACTCAAGAAGCTTGAAACGCTCAGGGCGAAATTTAAGAATACAATACAATTTAAAAAATGTAGAACTTTAATAAAAAAAACATATTTAAAAAAGTACTTATAAAATCGAATACTAGACTCAAGCAAGTTTAAAACAAAAGCTGGAAACGTAACTTCTTTTTATCATTATTTTTTACTTTTTAAGTGCAACATAAGTCTTACTTAACTTCTCTTTTTTTTTTCTTTAGTCTTTCATGGTCCTTTTTTTAAATTTTCTTAATGTAAGTTAGACAAAGGAAGATATAAATAAAAATATTTTTTAGAAAATCCCGGATTATTCGCTGAAATAGGATGTCTAATAACTCTCGCAAAATATAAAAATGATTTTAAAAAACTAAAAATCTCAGAAAAGACGGAAAATGAGAAAAAGAAAGGAAATTACCTTATTTAGTTGAAATAAAACCAAACGCCTTTGTCAAAAAAGGAAAGGCTTTGAAATATATTGTTTTAAACAATAAGTTTCAGTATTAAATATTCTTCAAAAGAATTTAAACAATACTTTATTATTTTTAATACTTTCTTTAAGATTAAATTGCTCAAGTTAAAGCTTAAATTTGACTTAATAGACATGATTTAATTACTGAAATTCACAAACGTTTTTTAAACCGACACAGTTGCAGTGCTATACTCCTTTAAAGAAGATTCTTATTCTAAATGAAATCTTTTTTTAATAAAAATAGGAGATAAACTATATCGTATCTAACATTCTTTAAAGCAAATTCAATTAGACTTGAAGCCGACCTTTGATTTAACGAAACATATTACAGATCAAGTTCGTTTGATATTACAAAAAAAAACTTTTTTTTCTGTGTAATATCGAGAGAAAGTCAACCTGCCCATTAAGATGCGTCGTAAAGCTAGGAAAGAAAATAACGAAATTATACCAATGATAAAATTGCCAATTAATTTGGGTTCTTGTTAGAAAGGTAATTCTTGTTAGAAAGCTACAAGAAATTACCATACCAAAGAAGCTGTAAAAATTATTTCGCCCATTCCGGAAGAAAAGTTCGGGCTAGTTAGCTAAACAGATTGTATCCCAAGTGATTTTCGTTGCCAGAACTTGTCTTATATATTTTTAACTATTCTAAACTATAATTCTAACTATTATAACAATGTAACAATTTTTAACTAAAATAATCCCAAATCTACATTTTTCAATATAAAGACCATTTTTGTATAAAATATTATGGCATACAAAATTCTTCACTGTCTTAAATGATATTTCAATCAAATATTTTTATGAAATGAAATAGTTTCAATACCGCCAATCGCTGTTTTCTTCTTTATGTTATTAACATTGGCTATAGAAGTACTTTAAGTTTTTTCCCACACATACTGAGGTTATAGCAAGGTTTTTAATGCGCGAAACTTTTATGACTAATAAAGATAGATTATTTTTCAATAATAAAATAATGAAAATAAATTATATAAATAGCCATTCAGTTTGCAAATTGTTACTCGTCTGCTGTGAAACTTTTCGTGTTTTTCCAGTATTCTTCCATTGCGCCTAGATCTTCCAATACATCTTCATCTAATAAATTACTTGATAAAAATTTGAAAGATTAATTTAAATCCAAGATAAAAGTTACAAAGAAATGATACTGGTATCATTGAAAAAGTATAATTTATAGTATATTATAAGGAAATTTAAGATGATGCAAAAATATTCCTTGTGAATTAATTTATTCCGAAACTGCTATAGAAAAACTGCAAAATTTAGAATAATTTCTTATTAAAAGAATGATTAATTAAATGTAACACTTTGAAATACGGACAGTATATGTTTTCCTTCCAATAATAAAAATTTGAAGTTTCTTTGAATCTTTCCCAACTATTAAAAGGAGATATGAAATACACACAGAGACATACTCCAAATGACTTAGAGTTAATTTATTTTAAAAAATGAAATTAAAAAAAAACCTCTCATATGATTCAAATAAATCAATGATTTCAAATTGTTAATGCTGCCGTAACTTTTCGAGAAGAGTGAATAAATTCCCTTGAAGTATAAACAAAAAATTCATTAATTTTTGCACTAAGTTCAATTGAAAATTTTAAATGTATGTTATTATTTATGTTATTTTCTGTTTCAATGAAAAGAAGTCATGTAGTATTCATGTCCTCGAACACTTTGATGTACGAATTCATAAATTATTTTTATAATAAGTGTTATTAAATTAATAATAGAATAATAAATGGAAATTAATAGGAATTATAGAAAAAAAATTTCACGAAGTCTCATACACTAAACTTTGAATGTGATTTCGAATAAATCAATAGTATCGGAATGATCGAACTTAGGGCTTTAAAATAATAAGCCAACTAAGATATTCTTTTTTAGAAATAAAATATTTTGAACTCTGCAGTAAAACTCATGTCAAATTATCAATAATTATGGTTCGTTCTGTTTGAATAAACAAAAAAAAAACTTTTGCCCTGTCATAATTTTTCAATAACGATTAAAAAACAGCCAATAGTTTTTACTCAAAATTAACTTTTTTAATGTATTTTCCCATTTTAAAATAACATCACATGTGACACTAATGAGGCTGTTTACTTTTAATATATTCTGTATAATAATAATCTTGATAGAATTACAGTTATAAAAATCAATGAATCAAAACGCAAAATATTCATAAATTGTATAAGAAATTTAATAACCTTTCGTATTTAAATCTTTTTTATTAGTTAAAAAATTATTTATACTAATGATTCATCTTGTCCTGTTCTTTTTGTTAAATTAATATAACGGGAATAAATGAATGAAAATACTTCCATTTCTTGATATAAATATGTAGCGATTTTGGTTTCTCTTTGCATCTGCCTCCTCTGTCTCGCATCTCCACAAAGCAGAGGTTTTGAGGATTCAAAAACCAGCCAACCTTCCAACTCCCCTGACGCGTAAATCGCAAGTATGACTCCCAACCTGACAAAGCGTGTCTGCGGTCTGGATGGCTGCCGGTATCAAAAAGAAATTGGATTTAGAGGAATGTCATTTAAGATTCCTTTCCTGGAGGGAATATAAAACACATCTGGCTGCTTCCAGGGGGGGAGTTTCGAATAACTCTGACGCACAAGATGCTTTTAAGTTATTCTTCCTTTTGTCTCTCGTTCGTGTATTTCAGAAGGACAATGAGTATTTTTATTATTGTTCGACTCTTACGTTTGGAAGTTTCTGAAGGTGAAACTTTAAGCTAATTATGAATTCATCGGGAAAATGGCAGTCTGTGGCGTTTCTACCACAAAGGGCTTTCTAATTTCTGACACCTTGCTTTTAAAGCTTTAGGAAATAGTAGCTTCAAATGCATTTTCATAGTTAGATAGTATCTGTAAGTTGTCTCGTTTCATGTTTGTAAAAGCAAAATTTTGAATTTTGAATTTTTACAGGTGTTATAGTTTTATTATAATTTTATGTAATGCTTATGAAATTGAAATGTTGACATGTGATTCTGACAAAAAATTATTATTTTAATATTTCTAATCTTAACAAATCGGTTTCCTCTGTGATTTTTAACACGGAATAAGATAAACTTTCTAATTCAATTACCGCTTTCCCTCAAGATTTCAACAATAGTAAAGAAAGGCTACTTTATTAAGTAGATGATGACTTCTGCCCTCAGATGCTCAGGTCTCCAAACCCTAAGAAGTTACCACACCCCTCTTTCCGTTGTAAAGCGGACATGTTATAATCATTATGTAGATGATCCGAATCGTAGATGTGTATCTTAACTACAAAAATTTTGTTTATCAATTAATAAATTACTTTAATTTGAATTTTCTGACCATATTATTAATGCTACTTGTTAAAAGCTTTAGAATAAACTGATTTAATAATTACATAATACCTATATAAATGAAATGCAAATGTGTATTTATTTATTTGATATTAAATATTCCTCGTGCATTAGACATAAATTAGTTTGCACAATGTAAGGACAAAAGTAAGTATAAAAGTATTTGAGGCTTGTGCAGTTTTTCTTAAAAGGAAATGAGAAACGTAGCAAAAAATGAATGAAAGTAAGTAAAATAGAATAAAATATAAATATAAGATACTCATAAAAGAAGGAAAAACACATATATCAACACACAAACAAAAACAAAGTAAACTAAACCGCTTACCTCAAGCAAATTCCACTTAAAAATGGTAGTCAAAAATTCAGTTTAGAAAACAAGGAAACAAAGATACAACTTTAAATGCCATATAAAAGCAAAAAGAGATACAAATTTAAAACAAATAACTCAAGGACGAAGGAAAGGTAATGAAGGTGAAAAATATAAAAGGCAAAAAGATGACAAATAAAGCAGAGGGTAAAAATATTAAACCGAAAATAAAAATAATATTAAGGTATGTTCATAAAAGTCAAGTTCTAGATTATAGTATAAGAGCAACACTATTTATATTTGCAAGTATTAAGATCAGAGCTATCGGCTTTTTTTTTGTTAAAATTCTAAGTTTAAGCTGGAGAATTTTCTGACGGTCTTGGCCATACAGACAATAACAACAAAAAAAAGATATACTCAGTTTCTTAATTTTCTCTAAAGGGACAATTACATAAATCACTAAGTTAGAGTCACTCACTCCTGAATTAAAGAAAAAAGGATGGAAACATTCAGCATAGAAAAGTGATCTATTTTTAATACAATAGTAAAAGTGTTTATTTCTCAATAAAATGAATTTTCCTGTAATCCTAATTAATATTCCGCAAATTAAAACACAAATCAAAAGAAGATTAATAAATTTTATCCTAATTTAAGTTTTATTTAAACAAAAAAAACTATAGACAATATTTATTTATTTATTAACTGAGCAAAATTTACATTTAAAGAATTTCTCAAAATTTATTAACCTTATAATTAAAGGAATTTTGCATTAGTTGAGGTTTATTTTGGAAATAAGAGGATATAAGTCCGAAGCATGACTCCATAGACCATGTGATGTCTGATTTTATAGTATTTCTCATGATCGAAAAATGGTTAACTGAATTTTTCTTTTATTGCATTTACTGCCTAATTACCATTGAAATCAGATTTCTGTCATCATTACGTAGATTCTTTTCTTAAAGTGAAACGGTAAACTAATAAAATTTGTAAAAATGCTTTAAACATCGTTTAAAAAACTTTATACACATGCAACAATCTTTGTTTAATAATTGATGTCCTTATGAAAGATGTTAATGCATATGCTGTTCACCTTATTTTTATTATACAGTTTATATATCGTAACTATTAAATTATTTGCAATGTATATTTCTATATTTTATAAACACGTCTTTATCCAAATATATTTTTTGTATACTCTCTTTTCATGAAAGTTTGAATCATATATATTCATATCCTACTCATTTTTAGCTTTTAATTGCCCTCTTAAATCAATTTTTCTCTTAACTCATGTATTTACATATTTTTGATTCCTATCAAACTTGCTGGAAGTGCAAATTCTACTTTTCTTATTTAATAGTATATAAAAAAACTTCTAAATAAACCTACTTTTAAATAAATTTATATATCAATTGTAGTTTTCGTATTCAACCACACTTTCTGATGTGATAAATACTTCTCAAAGCGTTTTAGCTTTTGAATCTATTTCTTATAATTCTGGTTAAAACATTTTGGATACAATTATATATCGCCAAACCTCCAAAATATTGAATTTTACTGGCATGATTTCCCTTTCTTGTTTTTCATTTTTATTATTTATTTCACCAACTTGTTTATTTCCCACTGAAGTTTAAAATCATTGTAATAATAAGAATTAAATTTAGGGAAAAATTGTTTTAGAACCAAAGAAAACTTCAATTTTTTAAATATAACAGATATGCTTAACATTAATCGTTACAAAGATTTTTTATATATTCTTTACTAATAAAAAAAATTAAATATTTAAAAAATCGTCAGAAGGCCATCATAGTCGTTCATGCATTTCAAAAGTTTCTAGGCAAAATTTAAACTGCGCATCATAACTTGACAAAATTTCTAGCAAAAGTTAAAGGTGTATTAAAGTTGAAATCAGTTTCAGAATATTGTGATACAAAAATCATATGCAATAAAGTATTTAAAAAATATTTTTACTCATCGAATTCCAAACAGACAAAATAATCGCCTATTAAAGAATATATATAGTACTCATTAAAGGTCACATTATAAAAACATAATATAATGCTCAAGTTGTTCTATAGTTTGCAACTTTATTTTTATAAGACGCTATTCAAAACCAAATATTTTCAAAATTTTCTAAGTTCTGGAAACATTAACAACTACTTGAATAGATTGAAGAAACTGTAAACAGATAAATCCTGAACGATTGACATTTCATTAAATATTGTGAGTAACAAACTAAATAAGTGCTTACACTGTGCCTCTGATGAAGACAGTTTAATTTATATCTCTATTGATTGTTGAAAATAAGTACTGTATTTAAGAATCAAATTTAAAATAAATGGACAAATCTTAACAATTTTCAAGCACAAGAGACAATTGGCAATATCATAAAGATATAAAAATATATATTGTTCTCTTTCTCTTGTTTTTGTTATTTTAAATTTCGTTCATTAATTCTCAAGGATTTTTGTTCCCTTTTTTCTTCATTGCTGCATATATGAAACGGAAACTTAGCTTTAAATTCATAAGAATTAACTGTTAAATTTATTTCTACGAAGTATTCTCTAAACCCTTAGTACAAAATAGAGAACTTTGAAGGAAACCTTTCAATTAATTTCGATTTATAAACACTTAAAAACAGTTGGCAGTTTTAGTTTTTTCCATAGATAATAGTGAACATTAAAAATGAAGGAAATCAATCAAATCGTCAATAAAATTCGTATTTTTATGCCTAAAATATAAAAGCAGGATTTTTACAAATTTGGATTTCATTTATTTGATATTTGCAATAAATTATGAAATAGAATTTGCATTCAAATCCAGTATAATATTTAATAACATATTACATTTATCAAAATGTTACTATTGTAATGTGAATGTTATATTTAGTAACATACACCTTCTTACCACACGAAACGCTATTTAAGGATGAGACTAATATTATCCGGTACCTGAGAATTCTGTACCTTGATGAAGAAAGTAGATTCGTAGATTATCTGGGAATTATGTTCTTTAAAAGTATTATTAAGAAATTCCTTATAATTCTTCTGTCTTAAAGGAATTATGAAGAAAGGAGATACGTAGAATGCTTCTTAGGCATTAATTAATGTATTTATTGTTTTACAAAGCGTAATGCGCCTTTTCAGTAACTGAAAAACATAGCTAAAGCTATAAACTAAACTACAATTAATATACTCAGACATCGTAACAAAGAACAATCCGACCTCCTTATAATCCTCTCCTTCCAAATAATATTTAAAACCAATTGCATAGTAATTCCAAATAATATTCAAAAACATTCAAACGAACATAGAAAAAAAATACTATAAACATATTCATTTCTTTTACGGATAAAAAAAAATTCAGAAACAAAGATATAATAACATTTCGAATGAAAATTGAAAGAAAAATTCCTTAACATAATTATTTATTTATTAATATTCTATTAAAAAGCAAATGACTCAAACGAATATTTTTATCTATATTTGTTTATAAATAACTGATTCTGTCACTGCTTCGTGTCTTTTAAATCCTTTAGTGCTTTCATTAAAAATAATTGCCCAAGTTTAGAAAATAACCATCAATTTTCTATTTCCAAACGATTAAATTCTAACAAATTGAAAATAATCTATTAACGGCCATTAATTTCTTGCAAGAGTTTGGATAAAAGTTTTCGCCAAAGTCTAAGTTTGATAAGTTTTAGACCGACTATTCGCACTTATCGCATCCTTTTAAAACAATAGTTTTGAAACAAAACAAAAACTCGACTTTATGTCTTCTGTTCAATTTTCTTTTTAGATTGTATAGTATCTAATAGATTTAAGAAAGAAATAACTGAAATATTAAAAAGGAAGTTCCACGGGTAATGGCAAAAGAAAAATGGACAAGATGACCAAAAATGGAATAAAAATTTTGCTATCATATTTGCTAATCCACCAGTTTTATTTTAAAGCATCTAATGACAATTTTATCTATAGTTTGACACATAAAAGAATTCGAAAGATTTTCCAATTCAATGTTGTTTTCGAAATTGTTTAAAATTTTGAAATGAAAAGAAATATTTTGGGGTTCTTTTTATACTCCTCGAAAAAAAAATCTCTCATTAGGAAAAACTAACATGCATATTTTTATTTTTATATGCTTGGAATGTATGCGCTTTTTTATGGTATATATATGCTTGGGAAAACATCCATTTATGCTAAACAAATGTTTTCTACAATAACTCAAAGGGATTTTTTCTCGGAAATTTATTTGCGTCACATCCCAAAATCTTATTAGAAATTATGAATAAAAAATAAATAAAAAGTAGGCCACCAGCAAATTACTGCTTTTTTTATATGCAACTAATTGAAGATTATTTAGTCCTTATTTACAAATATGCCACAATCTTGAATGATTCATGCTGATTGGTCCCTAATGAATAAAAATTAGGAGATATAATCAGGAAATTGAATTAGTTTTGAGATAACGTCATATTTTCTAATTTGAAATTTGAAATTCTGAAAAGTCATACCAAGTTCATTTATACAAAAAAAGATTATTAATTATTTTTTCTTTCTATATGAGCTCCAAAATAATAAATCTAGAAAATCTTATCAAACAAGGAAGTAATTTTCTTTTAGGGAAAATAGAATCCTTCAGAAAAATAAGAAAGAAAAATGTTTCGTACTATTCAATTCTCTACATACGAAAATCAAAGGGAATCGAAGTGCCTTATCAAGTTTTTAAATTATCGTATTCTTGATACTTTAGCATGCTTGATTATTTTCTAGTTTAAGACCTTTCTGGGTTCAAACATTTTGAACTTTTTTTGTCGTGGTGTCTGTTTGTCTGTCTGACTGTGAACACGAAAACTCAAAACCATTTGAACATAGACAGAGGAAAGTTGGTATATGGTCTTCACATCAAATTTGTAGATTTCTAGCAGCTTCTAATAAAATTCATTCAGAATAAATTTTTCTGTCCAGATATATGAACACATTAATCATTTTAAGTATAAAACGAAGATCAGTTGAACTAGGAAACATAGGAAGCTGCATACATGTATAGAGAGAGAGAGAGATTTAATATCTAAAATGTTGATATCAGTCAAATTCGGAACAAAATCCATAAAGTCAAATAAAACCATAACAATCAAATTTGGAATAAAATCCACAATCTCTCCATCTAATTTTTCGCATTGAAACTTGATAACTGAGTAATGCAATGCTTTAAATATATGAAATAGGATTTTGGAGCTAAAATTGAAATTCTGTATCAAAATTTAGTTCCCACCAATTTGGAGAAAAGGATATAAAAGGAATATTCGTATTTTGTAGCTTATGCATCAACCCTTTTCCAGCTATTAATTACCGAAGAACGCCTGTTGGAGTGGGCTCTAATAAAAGCTTACATAAGTATTTTTTCCTATTTACATAAGGAAAATATTACACAGGTATATTTATTATACAGCTAGCTAGAAAGTTTCTAGTAAACCACTCCTACTGGTTTTGTCCTAAATAAGTTTTAAAGTAAAGCAGGGCTTTTCCTATTGATTTTAACATTTTGAGAGACAATGGACACCCTAAAAGTTCAGTAAAGACAATTAAAAAACATGAAGTTCGAATCATTGCAAGTCCTTTTTTTAAGAGTCGTCCAAAAAATGTACTGGCTTGTATTTAGTAATTGAAAGAATATTGTTCCATTAAAGTTTTCCAGGAAGATAAAATTTAATAAAGCGATACAAATGATAACTTAAAAGTATGTCACTGCAATTTTATTAGAAGGAATTTGATTATTAACAATCTAAAGCCTCATAATAAAGGTGTTTTCAAAAAAATTGAGATTTCATATCGTTTACATACTGTTAAAAAAGTAGCAAAAGATTAGGTATTTATTTTGTTCAATAATTTTTCCCGATATTAAGGCTTATTTAGGAGAAAATCTTTTTACACATCCATAGAAAATAATACTTTATACATGTACATAGAGGATAATAATTTTTTGGAATAAATAGGTTTGTAAGTAAGTTTTACAATTTTATTCATAGTTTTCTGATAAAAAGCTTTACAAAGAGGTCGATAAAATTAATATGATAAAAAATGAATACAATAATTTTTTTATTTATTTTTTAAAAAATGTAGCAAGCTTTTAAACGCCGAATTGCCACTTCAAATATCCTCTGCTAATGTTAGTGCGCTCAAGTGATTACATTAAAAAATATATAATTAAATTCTTCATAGAAAAATAATTTTAATTAAATGTTAAAGGCAGAAATTACTATTTATTTTCAAAGAACCTTTTATAACCGACTTTACTTCTATAACAGTACCTGATACATCTTGTGACCTTTCTTTTAAACCTTAAGTTTTTTTAAAAACTTCAGTTAAAAGTTTGAGAATGTAAAGAAGTAAAAAGTTGATAGTAGAAAATCTCGGATTATAAGGGACATTAACGTATCGAATAAAATTCAATGTGAACTAACAAAAAAGGCAGCTGGTATCAAAAGTTTTACAAAAAGGGATATTCTCCAGAAATAAAAGAAATTGTATTTGTTCTCCAGGGATTAAGTCAAAACCCTTAACAAGAAAAGGAAAATCTTTAAGATTGATTATTTCAAACAATAGATTCCACTATTAAACATTCTTTAAAATGGCTTACTTTATAATAAATGTTGAGTACTTACTTAAAGGTTTATAAAGAATTTGATTTGAATAAAAGCTTTAAAGTAATCTAAACTGAAATCTTTTCTGAATGATTTGATGCATGGTATTATTTCTTGGAGAATTCTATTACCGTTATTCTTTTCTTGATAAGACGTTTATGAAGAGGTAATCGTTTGAATTATTACCGATTTCATCAGATGCGAATTCAGAATTTAATTGGAATTCATTTCAGTCTGAGAAGTTTAATCCGGCTTAATATGTGCAAGTCAAAGAAAACAAAGTGAGTTTTGAATCGAATATACATGAGGATTGTTGTTTAAAGTATTCAATAGAACAGTAATGCAGGGAAGCATTTCTCTTGGATGTTTTTTGTAGAATAATAGTTAAGATTCGAATTGGAAACTTCGAAAAACTTTGTAATAGCATTAATGTTTAGAAACAAATTATAATAACAGAATGATATTTCATCAAATTGCTCATAAATAAGCTTTACGTTGAACATTTATTTCCGTCAATTAATAATTCCTGCAATCAAAGATGGTATAGATCTAAAAGTTTCCTGATACAGATAATATTTTATATTCCAGCTTAAAATACTTGGGTTTTTCTTTCATTAACTTTCCAATGAGCTGACTTAATATATTTTTTATTTATAATATTACTTACGTAGAAACCACAAACATGTTTCAAATTTGTGAGCTTTCTCCACTATCAGTAATGTCGTTAGAAAGAAAGATATCCTTAATAAACGCTCAATGAAGAATTAATGTATTCCTCGATCTTAACAACTTCTTGGAAGGATGGTGGTGAATTTCCTGACATTGGCGATAAAAATTGAGATTTGGAAATACATCAAATGCGGACTTATCCCTATAAGGAATCTATATTTAGACATTATTCTAGAAAATTCTATACTATGCAACAAATTATGCTATTGAAAAATTAAACAAGGCGAGTAACTAACACGGGAACTCATTCTGTCTTTGGAATTGCGTTTATAGATTTTGTTGCACCAAATTCTATTGCTGGAATCTAATTGATTCTCAACATATGTTCTTAATGTCTACAAATGCTGTTCTTTGCTTTGTGCCTTATCTGTACTTTTGTTCTTAGTTCCGATGTTTTTAAAAGTTTTTCTTGTAAAACCCGTCATTTACCGTGTCGAACATCTCTCACTGTATTTCCAACCGAGGGTTCCATATCACATTAATATGTTGTCAAAATATAATATACTTTACAAAAACCATCAATCATTAAAAGTACTGTTTTATAAAAAATGCTTTTTACTTCGACCTTTTATCTAATATATGGTTCCAAATCTCCAGCTCCAATTATAAACTAAGTAGTGAGTGCATATTCTACAAGAGACATTAAGGATTTATGGCTGTGTTTCTTTCTAGTTTTTCTCTGATGTTTTTACTGTCGTTGCTATTAGTAATGCTGTAGTTTCTAAACAATCATGGGATGATGCTGATTGCTTTCATGTCATTTGACAAATTATAATCTACTTTTTTAATGAGTCCATACTTTTTTATAGATTTATTTTTAAAAATATAGGCTTTGGACTTCACCATCTAATTTTGCGAAAAATTACATTTTTAGTCACAACATGCCGAATTTTGTACATTTCGTTTATGAGTCATTTCTTTTAGGAGTTATTAGTTTATGAGTCATTTCGTTTGGGAGTTATTGGTTTATGAGTCATTTCGTTTATGACTTATTGCAGAAGCACGGACTGACAGACGGTCCATCGTTTGATAAATTTTATGGGCAGCTATATTTTAAATATTAAACCTGTGTCTGAAATTTCATCTGCATCACTCTTTGAATTTTTGAGTTATTGAGTTCATCTGTACTAAAATTTTCCTGATGCAAATAATATCTTATATTCCAGCTTAAAATACTTGGGTTTTTCTTTCATTCACTTTCCAATGAGCTGACTTAATATATTTTTTTTATTTATAATATTACTTACGTAGGAACCACAAACATTAGGCAGACTTTTTGGGAATGAATTTCGTTCAAAACGTAATAAATTCTACAAATTTGGTATGAAAACAATACATTAAATTCGAAACAGTTTTAAACTTACCGTTTTAATAAACTAAGAGTTTTAAATTATTAGACAGTCATAAGGCCAAAAATAGATTTTTCGTACTGAAGGAGGTTTGAAATATGGTCTTCAAACTTCGAATTTCCTCGTTCTAAAGATCTCGAGTTCGAATTCTTTGATTGTTGCAACATCCTTTTTTACATGGTTAACTTAAGAGAAAGTAAAAGCTTAGTTTTATTTTACTTGATAGGTGCTGAAAATAATATATTTTAACTGCTTATTTGATTAAAATTTATTACAACTATTTATACCCTATCATAATAATTAATTGCTTTTATATATAAATAAGAAAAACATTAAATAATAATTATAGTTAATTTTTCAAAACTTTTATTTATTTACCTACTTATACAAACTAAAAATAAATTAATTTCTTTTAACAAAATTACTGAAATAAAAAAATGTTCTAAGACAAATTATTAATGAATACATTAATAATTTGTATTAGATCATTTTTATACTAAAAATGTTTTAAATGTAAAACTAAATCTACCAATTTTTAAGTGAGGAATTTCATAATGCAAGAATTTGCCCTTAAAATTCCACATTCTAAATTTTAATATTCTACCTTACTCTCCAAAATGTTAAATCCATCTCTATAGATAATGAAAATTATTACCTATACCTTTTCCATAAAAAATGAACGTAACTAACAATTCTTGGACCAGAATCCTGCAGTCAATGAACCAGAATTGTTTGGGAAGATTACATTCATTTGGTTCCTCACAGAAAACATTGTTTTTTTAGAAAATTACCGAAAGAAGAGAACGTTTCCATTAAGGGGAGTCGCTCTGACAAGAAAGGGAATATCGAAATTATTCAAGGCAGAATACGAGGCCCAGATTCGAAATCACCAATTAATTTGGGCTCCTATTAAGAAGGAAATCCTCCAATAAGGGGCAAGCCTTTCTCTTGCTGCAGAGATCGCCAGAAATGCTTTATCATTTTCCGAAGAAAGCAGCGCTTCAATCAGCTTAGAAGATTGCGTCCCTCCAGATTTTCTTTGTCGGAACTTGTCGTTTATTCTTATAATGAATTGGTGACATTTGAATGAGTCTCTTCAAAACTATGAATAAGAGGAAAAGCTGACATTATTGATTTTATTGATTGATCTGTAATTTATTTCATAGAATATTTAAGTAATTTCATAATTATTAATTGCATATAATAATTAATCCATAAGAAATTATTAAATATTTTAATACTTCTGTGCAGTTTCTGCTGAAAAGACATTTCTGCGTGCAGTAAAATGTTAATTTCCAATGATAACATGCATTATTATTCAAAGAGGAGTATAGCTGATATATTTTTCCGAACTAGTAGCCATTTTATATTAGTCGGTTCATAAGGGAAGGCTAATTATTTCTGCCTTAACCCCTTAACATATGAATTTATTTAACTTTCTAATGAGATAACTCATCCTATTTTGGAAATTTATTGTAAATTTGATTTTTTTAAAATAATATATGGAGCATTTGGGATACCAAATCATTTCATATTGATTTTTTCGTATTTAAATACTTAATTCTGTGGCTTAGTTGCAGACTTGAAAATAAGAATTCAGTAATTCGAGGAGCCTATCAGACACGTCATTGTATGCGAAGTGGTTAAATATTTCGTTTTGATATAATTTTTGGGTATTGTCGAATGATATAGTCGAATTATCAGATATTAGAGCCTTGTTATTTAAATATATTTTACAACTGCTCTAATCATTATGTGCATATACCTTTTTTAATGGAAATAGCTCTTATTACATGATGGTGCTATTAAAAATGTAAATGACCGTTCATCTACCTTCCAAATTTCTTGGTATTGCAATATTCTATTTTTATTAGTCTTGTAAATTAGACATTTATTAAACAAAATTCTGTATTCATACTTTCAGCAGCGAAATAAAATCATATTATCAAATATTTTCTAAAAAATGGAAACAATTTTAATTTCAGAATACATTTTAAGAATAAAATAATTCGTTGTAAGACAAAGAATTTAAAAATAAATAACCGAAATTAAGGAAAAATCAGCACACCAAGGGAAAAAAATGATATTTTTTTTAATTTCCAAACATTTATAAAATTTTCATTATTGTAACTATAAATTATCACAGAAAAAAGCAAAAATTTAGTTTAACTTTTAACTATCGAAAGTTCTATATAAACGTGAAGAAAATTGTTCCGAAGTGTAATTTCCACAATTCTAGTATGTAAACACTAAAACTTGTAACTGTATGTCAAACAGCTAATTAGAATGCCAACATAAACATAACTATTAAACTATTTTTATTTGTAGAGATGAAAAATAATAGGCGTATACAATATATCACTGAATATGTGAAATTTTTAAGTTTTGTGTTTTAATTCAGCAGCCCTTTACTATCACAAACATCCAACTAGATGTCCATTTCTTATTGCATGTGATTTAATTAGACACTGGCTGATGAATATGACCCTGTGATAATTCACTCTAGCAAATCTTAAAGAATAGCGCACACAGCACAAGTCATACTTTTTTTAAGCACTAGAGTCTCTGCTTTCAAAATTTTTATAATTATTCTCAAAATTAGTTTATTTATGCCATTAATATTCATCTGAAACTGTTTCATCTAAAATGCGAATACAACCAGCGTTTTTCATTTTGAATATGTAATAGTATGTGAAATTTTCGAATCAACTATACATCTGTTTATAATTAACTAATGAGCTCTTTGTTGGACTCAGGCCGAAATGCATGTGGCAATGCAGCAATTAATTCATACTTTACATACTACAACGCACAGAAACTTTTTCTCTTAGACATCTAACAGCGTGGTATTAACCATAGTTATCCCAATACAAAAAAATAATAATTCGAATTTTCCTTAATTCAATGATTTATCCTTTGTATCACTATTTAGAGCCTTGTCTTTTGAATAGATGTTTTAGTTCTTCTTTTTTCCTGTCTTATTTTTTTTTATTTCACATGAGTTTTTTTTATTTGCGTATAGAGTTATAATATAGATTTTTTTTTAAAATGTAATGAATATTTTAAAAAAAAATTTTGAAAAGTATGGAAAAATACCTTTATATTCAAAGCTTTATCATGAGCTACAGTTTACAAATTACTGATCTAAACCATTTTCTGAACAAACTTAATCTTCTTCTATCAACTTTAAGATCTTTTTTTTGGCTTTTTTAAAATCAAAAATAACGTCTGATTCTAGAGAGAATAGAGCTATATGGTTTTTATTTTTTAATGAATATTTTAAATAAAAGTTTTGAAAAGTATGGAAAAATATTTTCACATTCAAAGCCTTATCAGGAGTTACAATTTACAAATTACTGATCTAAACCATTTTCCCGATAAATTTAATCTTCTTCTATAAACTTTAAGATCTACTTTTAACGCTTATGGTCGAAAATAATGTATGACTCCAAAATGAGATCATTCACAGTCTGATATTGATCAGACGAATTTCTTGGTGAAGATACTAAAATAATTTCTTAGATCTTTCAAGCAAAAATGAAGAATTATTTTCCCTATCTAATCATACATGAGAGGCAAACGAAAACACTCGAACTTCCGTGTTCTTAATCAAATTCCTCGAGGTGAAAATGTTACAAAATATTCAATAGGTCCTCCACTTTCCTCGGAATTTTTCGCTTCAAATATTCAGGAGAACTAGTCTGAACTCATGACAGAAAAATAATGGCTGTATATATATTTTGAGAAACACCTTAAAGACAATTTTTTTTTTTACTTATCATAAATAAATTAAAGATTCGGTCTTCAGACACCTATCAGACAGGACTTTAAATAGTTAGTCATTTCTATATTTGTTGGTATTTCTAAAGCTTTCTGCTTTATATACTATGCTAATGAATCAATAAATGTTATAAAAATTGTATTTTAATAATAGTGAAGTAGACTGAAAGCATTTCTATTTCTTTTATACAATGTTATTGTTGTAACAGTCGAGAAAATTTAATTTCGAAATTTCGACTAATCTTCACAATTTACATAGTAATGCTCATTTTAGGAGATTGTTGAATCATCCTTTTTAACGAAACCGATAATCCAGCAATGCTTTGAAAGTATTGATGAAATTCAGTATATGATTTATACATCAAAATTGTAGATTGCTATCTAATTTTGAAAACAATTTATGCGCTGGAAATACAAAGAAGCATGGTAATCACCAAATACAAAGAAGCATGGTAATCACCAAATTTAAAGAACTAAATGGGAAAAAAATTTACCAGCTTTAACCTCTAGAGGATAAATCTTTACTAAGTTTATCCATGTTAAGTCATATCCATGTTATTAAAATTGTTCTGTTATTTAGTTTCTATCTATTTTTTAGTTTCAGTCGGATTTTTAAAAAATCTTAAAATGCCTACTCGAATCTCTCCGAAATTCTTCGTAGCACACAAGGTCAATTATAGGATTTTGAAAATTATAATCTACGCGTTCATGGTTATCACTACCAAATTTGTATTTCACAATTTTTATGCACGGTAAAGGAGGTGCTTCATTTAAGAATAAGCGAAACAGTTCGGAGGATACCACTCCTACTGGTTTTATTTATTCTAAAGTTTATACAAATTATTCAACTATGTGCACTTCTCATCACAAAAAGTTACACGTGTGTGTGTGTGTGTGTGTGTGTGTGTGTGTGTGTGTGTGTGTGTG
>JAOUZG010049462.1:3105101-3133066 GCA_026289955.1 Argiope argentata
GTGTGTGTGTGTGTGTGTGTGTGTGTGTGTGTGTGTGTGTGTGTGTGCGCGCAGAAATCACTCGTAATCAGCACTGTGCTTTTAGACCAGAAACCTATCGAATTTCAAATAAATAATATAGCTACACCTATTCTGTGAGTTAATAACTTATTTTCCAATCAATAATGTTTGAATATATTCAACCTATAATATTTTCCATATTAATCTCGTATTTCCTTTTTTATATTACTAATTCTGTAGAAGAATTATTATGCATAACAAACTCTCAGGAAATGCCAATTATTTACTTAAAAATAGGGTTCTAAAGAATGTAAAACGAGTTGACGATCTAATCCTTTAATGTATTTATCTCAAGGGTGACTTAGTGCTTAGGAAATTTTAAAAATTTATGAAAATGTCATCGTAATTTATCTGAAATTTGCGTCTGTCACTCCAGGAGAAAATTACATATGGTCTGGTCTTTGAAAATAAGATGCTGTTACATTCTTATTTTTGCTCAGAGACTTATTAGGGAAAGATGTATTCCAAGATGCGTTTTTAAATTATAAATTATACGTTAAAGATTTAATATATGCAATTTTAATTATACGTTAAAGATACATCGCAAGCAATTTTTTTAGCTTTTGAGTCTTTAGCCGCATTTTATGCTGAATTTGAGATGATTTTATTTAGATTTCTTTCCTTTGAGATGATTTTATTTAGATTTCTACAGATATATCTTAAGAATTTGCAGATTATCGTATTATAGCATTATTATGATATTAGAAGTTAAACAATATCAGAAAAAATGTTATTCTTTTTATATATTCTTTATTTTGCGTTTGATATAAAGTTTGCATACAAAAAAACTCCTTTTTTATAATTCAAATTCTTTAAAGTTTCGCTGTCGAGAACGTCAAAGTTCTTGTAACGTCTTGGAAATATAACATCAAAGATAAATGCATCCTTGACAATGCATGAACAAAGAACTTTTTGTTGCAACACTTAATGAAAATATTCAAATAAAAAAACACCTTTACAATAATTCCAGACGAAAAAGAAAACAAACGATTTTGGCATTCTTACAGCGCAACTTTATTCTGATATCCATAATTGAAAAAGAAAGTTCCTGTTTCCGAACAGTCTCATAAAAATGGGAAAAAGAATCCAAAGCTGACAATTTGATAAAATAGCTTTTCTTTAAGCTGTTTGCATTCTTTGTGAAGTTAGTTGTTAATTTGAAACTTTCGTATTGACGTTGGATGCATAATTTAGAGCGAGGTCAAAATAGTAACGTGAAGAATATTTTTATTATGTTACAAAGTAGAGTAGTTAATCATTTTCTGAAAAGTGAAAAGAAAAATACTAAGATTTACCTTTTAAAAAGATGTATCGAGATAATAATTCTAAAAATCAATTTTGTGTAGCTATTTATTTCTTGGAATTTTTACCAAGAGATGCGAAATATATGAGGTTATTGTTTTCAACATTTATAACTTATTTATTGCTAACTATCTGAAATGGAATATTTTTTGTAAAAATTGAGATTTTTTGAAAGAAAGTTGTCAAGTATTATCTATAAAGAAAATAATTTCTAAACTACTTTATTAATAAAGGGGATATGTAGCATTATACCAATCGTTTAAAAATATTTTTCGAAATCTTTTTGTAAAAAAAGAATGTGTTATCGTTCAAATTTGTATTTCTTGGAATAATTTAAAAACATTATTAAAAATTCAAAAAGGAATTCTTTTTTTCCCTTTTACACAAAATATACAAAGAGAAAGTATAAACATCAACAATTTCAAGATTTTGACTATACACCATTCAGGTCTGAGTCTGAAAACACATTATATCTGTCTATTTGGGAAAGTAAAAACAACATTTACAACTAGACAGATGTAACGAGCCTGTAAAGTTGTTTCCTCGCATGCACAGTTAGTGAAATCAGTGATTGAAGAGTTTGGAGACAAATTTGGCGATATGACAACAAATTTGGGGACTTGGGGGTCTACAAAATAGGTATTGCTGGAAACTTCAAGAAATTTAACGATTCATCCAATAGGAACTGAAAAATTCACCTGAATACATTTGATTGGTCATGCACCTTCTTTCCCCGTCCTCGAGGAACTATAAAAAGCCTGCAGTATCAAGTAGAATTGAACTGAAAGTGGACGGAATAGAAGACAAGTAACAAATCATCGAGAGGATTGTGTGCTCAACTGAGTGCTTAGCTCAGCTATGTGTTTAATAGTATTGTTTACTGTGGAAGCAGTGACGTACAGTGTATGGAGTAACCAATCGTGTGATAGTAAGTTGGAAGTTAAAGCGAGGAGAAAGGGAAAACTTCAGCCGTTTGGAGAGACAGTTGAGAGAAGCTCTGAGGATCCCTTTTCCTGCTGGATTTTGTCTGGCCGCTTTGCATGATGAGGGCGATTTCTACTTGTGGGTAACTGTCTGTTGTAGTGCGCAGCTGTGTGTTCGTCTCAGCTGTACATATTTGCTGTCCGTGTATTTGTGCTAGTGTTTTTGTGTCAAATTAACGTCGTTTTGGTTTTCTAGTGAGGCCTTCTGATTTTCTGCACACTATATGCCCACTACAAACGAACCCGACTATTTTACTTATTAGTCGTGGTGGACATAAAATACGTAACAAAAAATGGGTTTTGTTCATATCATTAAGTATATAAAATTTTGCTTGTTGTATACCTGAAGCATTCAAATGGTTATTAATCTTATAATACCAAAGCGCCATTCGAAATATAGAGGTTTAACTGCTCTACCTTCAAGCGTTCATGGCTTTTTAAAAAAATACCTCTTTTTTAATTCTTCTTATAAACTATTTTTTTTAATTTTCCCTTTCAACTGTGGAAGACTATCACACCTTTAAATTTAAGAATACGAAGTTGTCGGTTTGAATTCCAAGACAAGAATGTATACCATCATTGGAGATTAGACTAAAAATTATTTTAATAAAATATCAAACTTCAGAAATAATATGTGCGGCAATTAATTTGGTCTCGTTAAGACACAGTTCTTAGTTTGTTCAAGAATAAATTCATAAAATCATCTAAAAAATATTTACATTTTTTTAAACAAATTTACCAAATTAATTTTTTTTTAATTTTTAAAAGGTAATAAACTGTTTTTATGCCATTATATGATCAGAATTTATCACGTTAAAACCCCAAAATTCACCACAGTTTTTAATTAATTGATATTATAATCAGGATTTTAAAACCTCTCTAGTACCATTCCACTTTTCAAAGGCCTAAATTTCTTATATATTTCTTATTTCGTAGCTGCGGGTTAAATTGCCTATTCTGTAAAGTACCAGCCCAAAGACATACACGTAAACATTCATTTTCCTTATTAGTAGAGATATGAACTACATAGATATTCAACAAGAAACCTTCTTTAGTTTTTAACATCCTAGTAGCACACAAATATTGTACAATATTGATCAGTATTCGCAATATTGTATAATATTGTGGAATATTATTTAATATTGTACAATATTGATCAGTATTCGCAATATTGTATAATATTGTGGAATATCATATAATATTGCACAATATTGTGCAATACTGTACTCAGAATGTGCTACCTGACCAATGGGAAAAAAGCATTCAATTAGATCGAGTCTTCAACAATTCAACTAATCGTATTAACAGCTTTGCCCGATGACCGAATTGATATAATGTTTTGAATAGCAATTCAACAATGAAATCTAAAAAACTTATGCAAAAAATCATTTAAAAAAACACTACATTTAGAAAATTTCGTATAACGATTAAATTTTTTACATTAAATCATACATTTTTAAGATGATATAAAAATTTTTATATCATTTGGTTGCAATATTTTTAGAAACTATCATGAAAAAGTTTTAAAATCACAATTTTTAATTAATCAAAATCTCAAAAGACTCTGAAAGCTGAGAAAAATTATTATTAACTTTGATCATAGTTTAACTCACACGAAAAACATATTTATTGCTATTATTATTTTTTTACTAGTTTTTTTTTTTTTAATCTCTCATATGCCTTTGTTATTTTGGCGTTTAATATAATCAGTCGCCTTATTATTTCTTGAATTTAATCCGCGCTGGCGGAAGATGAGAAATTTCCGGATTCTTCATTAAACTACCAAAGAGAATGTTGAGCAATTTTTTAAAAGCGAGCTTTCAGTTTTAATCTCTTATGGTAAGAGAGAATATTAGCAATTACTTATTAAAAAGACCTTCTTTTATTTATTTATTTTTCTTCTTCTTCAAAATAAGATTTTTGCTTGCGTTATTTTCTTGTCATCTCATCTTGTTTACATTTCACCAACTCAACAAATAATATTTTGCTGATAAACCGTTTCTGAACATTTCTTTTGGTAGTAATTATGAAATTAAAAAGGAATTTCTATAAGCTGCACAAAGCTTAAAATAATAAAATTTTTCATAAACAATAATAAAAACATGATTAGCAGCTGATTTACAACTATTTTACTCTTTTAAAGAACGCATCGAACTTTCTAAAGCATACTTTAAAACTATTTGCATATAATATATGTATACACAATATAAAAAAAATTAAGTCAATTCTTAATTAGGTCAACAAAGAAATTTTTTATTTTAGTTACTTTTTATTAAATAATTACAATAATACAAACCTGAAGCCCTAAGGCTCTTGAGCCGAGACGTTACAACCAGGCCACCCCAGCCCTCCAGGGATGAATAAAACTTCAATTTCGAACTCGAACTCCCAATTCTCATCACTGACAGGGTTTTAAAAAAAGAATGGATTACAATTATGCGGATTGAATTTCAATTTCTGTGGAAAAATTCCTAAAACTAGTTGATTCGCTGTCCAATAGAATAACAATCACTACTTCATTAATACGCAGCGCCACCTCGTGTTAATAATTGTAACATGGTCAAGAGATTCAAAACCTTAAAAGTATCTGGATGCTTTTAATTATATCTTATATCATAATGGAACTTTAATGTCTTTTCAAATAAATATAATAATAACAATAAATAATGTTAAAAAATAATAAATTGTGAAATGATTATAAAATTTATATTATAATTATTATAAATAATGTGATAATAATAGTAATAATTGCAATATTTCTTTCGATATTTATGTTGCCTAATTTCATACAGTCCATTAACATTTACAGTTACAATTAAGAATTCATACTTTATTTATAAATAGGAAACAAAATGTAGTATTAAAATAGCCTTTTACATTATAATCATTCGATTAGCCAAATTTTAAGTAAATTAATATAATAAACCTCCCTTACCATTGAAAAACATCTAAAATGCAGCTCACTAAATACCTAATTGTTCTTGATCATATATAGGTGGCTATTGAAACTCTGAAAGGAAATATACATTCTATGACGTAGATACGTAATTAAAACTTATCATATTACGTTGAATATTTTTATAAATTCACTCTAAATTTTAATATCAGGCCTTATACAACTTTTTCAAATAATCTATAAATTAATTTGTATGAAAAATTTATATTTTTTGAAAAATAAATATATTGCAGAAAAGTGTCTGAACTTCCTTAAAAAATGAAATTGTTATATTTTCCTCCGAATACAACTTATTTTTTAAAAAAATGCATATAAGTATCATTCACATTCAATTCATTGATATTCAAAACTTATGCTTCCTTCAAATGCTTCCTTCATTATCTTATATGCTTCCTTCAAATGCTTCCTTCATTATCTTATATGCTTCCTTCAAAACAAAATAGTCGAAAATCTTTTTTCTGTAAATTTCCAATTGACCTATAAATGTTCCAGTAAATCTTCCTAGTAAAATATGTTTCTTATATACTTGAATTTCAAAGACAATTCTGTCAAGACTTTCTGGAAATATTTCGAAAAATCCGTAAATCTACAAGTTTGCTTTTAATAACAGAATATTTCCAAATCCATAAAATAATGGAAAACTGATTTCAAAATCAATATTTTTTTTAGTTATATACCATAACAAGATTGTTTTAAATTGTAATGAAACTCTTTTCAATGGATGATATCACCAAAATCCAAACAGGAAAATTACAAGCAAATTCTCAAGATTTAAGAGATAAAGTCTCCCCAATTTCTTCTATAATTTTGCAATAGATTTATTTTCTATTCTCCCTGGACGACCATCTCATTCGTCAAAGATATTGTTATATTCAATTTCAGCCAACTCGATAGTCAACCAGCTAAATGTGTTTAGATATTTATATTATATATTATATTTATGACATTCCCTAAAATAGTCACATAATGAATTTAATGAACATATGCACATAATGAATGTTATTTTAAGTGTTTAAAGTACAGGGTGGTTATAGCTAAACTTCCCCTATAAACAGCATTATAAAAGGCAAATGGGAGAATTTATTGCAACGAAATTTGGTGTATAGACTATACCGGAGGCATATAAACTAACCTTACATTGATAGGAACCTTACAAAAATTTAAGCCCGCTGATTGGTTGGACTCATCCTACGTCATGAAATGTGATGTTTAAGGATTAGCGCAGCACTTCTCTGGTCTTAGACATAAAAAATTCATACAGTTTCTTTTTCTCAATTTTTTAACGCAGTGATGCGAACAATTTAAAAGATTGCTGCAAATGGATAGCGAAATTCGGAGAATTGACGAACACGAATTGGAATTAAAAATAAACAAGAAATTGTGAACAAAAAATATATCTGCATCAATTAAAATATGTTTCTTTGTATCGTTTATTTTATTCACTTGTAAACATTTCTAATTATCCGTCTTTTGAAAACGAATTAAAACTACACCCATGGCGCCCTCTATTATAAAAATTAGCTAACTAGAATTTTTTGGCGTGAATTAAAAAACTTTCAAATTTTAAAAAATTGAATAGCCGACTGTTATAAGCTTCAAATTGTGCTGCTTTCTATCTGCTCAATATTCATGAGCTATATCTGTAAAAAACACAACATAGTTTATATTATTTTCCCCAAATTAACGCTTATGTAGCAAATTTGGTCTAAAAAAATTCCTTGTAAAAAGTTTATTTCAGAAGGAAAAAAAAACTAGAATTCATTTAAAAAGCCTTGAAATTTTTCCGAATGAAAATAAAAAATTTTGGTAAATGAAAGTTGGCTTCCCTTTCAACTTCCGTATTTGAGAAAAAAGAATGGCCTTAAAAAATTTGGCACCAGATTTTTTTTAGTTGAAAATAACATAAGTTTTTTAATGCTTAATTTTCCTAAAAAATGAATTTTGAAAAAATTATACAAATTATTTTAAATCTCCCCCGAAGAAATATTTGTTGTCAGAAAAATGGGAATTAATTATTATATTATTTTGTCTCTTAAAAATTCTAAATTTTTCACATCGCTGCGAACAGTAATTACATTCTGTGCATATGATTCAACTTCATTACAAAATGAAGTTGGAAGTTTAGTCTCCGAAAACACAGATATTTCAAAAAGAATGAAAAAATAATATGTATTAAGTAGTTATGTCAAAAAAAAAGAACAAAGGATCGCTATTAGTACACAGATATATCAGTTGACATCACAGGTCCTGACGTAGGATGAGTCCAACCAATCAGCGGGCTTAAATTTTTGTAAGGTTCCTATCAATGTAAGGTTGGTTTATATGCATACCGGAGATGCGATCACCGAAATTTTGAAGAAGAAAAAATAGTTCCAAAATATCCACTAGAGGGCGTCTTATTCCTGAAACATTTAATTTAATACACTAAATGCCCGAAACGGAATACAAAAACATTCCAGAACAAGAAGTATGAGTAATGAAATGTAAAGCGGGAAAAACTCAATTCTAGGGGAAAATGTCGAGATTTGCATGCTGCGAAGAAGAGGAACCTTTATGCAGGCAAATTAGGGTAAGAAGCGTTTGCAATCATTGTCATGTTTTATGTCGATGTTTCCTGCTATGATGATGATGATATCTTGTTGAGATATTGTACGATTTAAATAACTCTATAAACACCACAATTGATCAGTTACGATAAGCTGTTGAACATACTGTTCAATGACAACCATCCTATATATATGAACCTTTCTACAGAAAATCAATTCCATAACAAGATATCATCATTCCGTATCGCCCGGATATTTCATTTTCTAAACTTCAATATATATATATATATATATATATATATATATATATATAGTAAACAGATTATATTTACCTAATTTGAAACAATGGTTGAACATCATGAGATTATATAAATATTTGATGAAAGAATGAAAAAAACTGAAATCAAACAAAAAAGGGAATCTATTGTTGATTTTTTTAATCCCAAAATTCATAAGAAAAAACCTGTAAACTAGCAAATTAGTATCAGTGAAAAATTATTTTTTTTAATATTTAAATGATGCAAAATTCGGATGTTAATTTTTTATTGATGTTTAATATTTAAATGATGCAATTTTTCGGAAGTTATTCCAAAAAACAGAAAGGCAGTTTAACTTTAATTGAATTTCTAATTAAAATTTCAACAAAAATCTACAAAGTGTCCATTTAGGACCTCCAAAGCATACATGTATCAAATTTTGTGTTGTAGGTTAAACAGTTTAGCCTGTAGAGAACCAATACACATGTACCTCCGTCTATATTATTAATAAAGATTTTTCTGTTTTGTATTATGTCTTTCCTTCAAAATAATATATCTTCCCGTAAGAAACGGAAAAAAATATAAAAATCACATCAAGCATGAAACGGTGAACCCTCAAGGTAATTTTCCATAAATTTCCAAACCATAGGTGTCATTATGCAATAAATTATTGAACAACGTATATTTCTATAGTTACACTTACATTAAAATATTTATATATCAGCCTTACCAAACTTTACAAATGTCATACACGTCATCAATCATAGTGAAACACGCCTACTGAGGTTCATTTAAAATTGATTATCATGTATCCACATCTTAAAAGATATCATAAATCATCTGTCATGGTTTTATAAAATATCACCTTTCCTCTTTTATTGAATGTATTGCAAGTTTGAGTTGCAAATTATAAAATAGATATTTATTGAAAATTGGAAGAAAATTGATAGATCGTTTTATATAATGCAACAAATGATTTTTTCGTAAATGCCTGTTATAAACGTTACTTAATTCGTTAGTTTCATTACCGATTCATTATCATATATATTATTATTCATTAATTATGTATAACAGGAGGAATAATGGTGCTACGATTAGTATGTTCGCATATAAGACTGTCTCATACGAAGCTGTATTTTATTAAGAAAAATACAGAGGAAAAGACTTGTTTTATAAAAAAAATAGTATATATTTCACTTAATAGAAAGTGAAATATATACTAAAATTTTTATAATTAAATTAAATCTTATAATTTTGAATCAACTAAGATTTTTGTGTTTCTGTTTTCTCTTTATAATTGCATTTTGCAATAAAAAATTAAATTTAAACTTAAATGTGACTTTGACGCATGCTCTTTAACCTTTCCAACTTTACTTTTATATTATTAGAATTTTAAATCCTTCAACTTTTTCACTGATCAACAGGCCCAATCGATCTAACATATTCTATACTACTGACCAATTTTTATTTCAATCGAAGTACACAGAGTGTAAAGAGAATGCGCACTTGATGATAACTCGTTTTACATTCTAAACTTATCGTTTGAAACAGAAACTGGATTAATAGGTTTGAATTTGCATTGCCGACTGGCTGGAGCAATAGAAAAAGACTTAAAAATTGTTCTTTGTACGAATTTTATTTTTTATTCCCATACAAAACCCATACAAAAGTAAAATTTATTTACCCAATAATAAATTTTGCTTTTGTATAGTTATAACGTTCTCGAAGATGTATATACAAATTAACATTAAAATAATAAGTAAAGTTATCGATCCTTCCTCCAATGCATAAAAAGAGTTACTGAAGCAAAGAGTATTTCAAAGTTATTTTTAGAATTGAGAACATGAGCGTTTTGTGCTTCTAGTTTGGTGAAAGAATTTCGATCTCGAGTACAGAATGTCTTATGTAGAGCCAGTTGTAGATAAAACTTGAAACAAAAGTACTAATTTAATTTTAAAAAAATCATATACCAACTTTTATAGATCTATCTTCTTTGGTTATCACTATTTACATGAGTGATAGCATACAAATGTATAGAAAGGCTCATCGTTTAAAGATACAGTGTTAATTTGTTGAGGCTAAATTTGAGTACCAAATTTGATTCCTCAGGCTCTCTGCGGTAATTTTATCGTCCTCCGTATTCAAACATTCAAATTCTTTGATGATGAACCGCATTCGAAATTTCATAGAAGTCTAAGAATATTGCGCAAAGATCTTAAAATAAAATTTATCCGTATATCTCAAAGCGGTTTTGAATAATAGTGTTCACAAGCATACAGATAAATATAATTCCAAAAACTCGTCTTTCGGATTAAAAGAGTCGTGCAGAGCGAGCAAAGTCATCAAAATCATAAACTCGAATTTTTTGATGGTTACAAAACTTTTTCTTTGAATGGTTTCTAGAAGGAAAAAATAAAAATAAGAAATCTAAAATTTATGTTCGTGAATATTTAATGAATGTTTAGCTACATCAAATTTAAAAAAAAAACTTTTTTTTTCAAAAATTAATTCTAACAATTCAATATATTTATATTCTTTTATACTCTTTTAAAGTATTTTTCATCATAACCGAATCTTTTTTGCATATAACATATTTTTATTTCTGAACTTTCTTTAACATTTTTCTTGGAGTTCATTTTCTAAAGCACAAAATTTTAAAGCGCAAATAATTAACTTTTCACAAACAAAACAAAAAAATAATTTCCTTGAATTTAAAATTTCTTCAATTAAATATTATATAATAGTTACCATATAATAAAAGCATTTAAAAAGCTCTTGTATACTTTAAAAATTTTATTCCATTATGCGTTATTTGTATTTTTTTTTCTTTTTTTCCAGTTTTGAATCTTGTTTAATTGAGAATATACTTTAGAATGTAGGGAAATTTAGAATGATCCAGAATACCAAGCTCAATGGAATTTATATCTAATCCATAAACCTTGCTGAAACCAAACATTAAGCGAGAGAATTATAGAAATTTAATTTAAAAATACGTGTATTATGACACTATGTTGCATGGTTGAAAGAAATCAGGCTCCTAATGTCATGCAGCATGAGAGTGTTACTTGATCCGAGCTTTTTTTTACAATTTAAACTTATCTGTGATAATTGTTATATATTTGAAAATACTTTAAAAACTTATCAGTAAAATAACTTTTTGTCCTTTTCAATTAAATTAGAAGCATTTAACATCCAAAACACACCCTAACATTATTTATGCGGTTAATAAATTAGAGCAGTATCTTTACATTCCAAGAGGCCGCAGTAGCCTGGTGAGATGGTCTCGAACTCATGAACCATAAGGTTTCTGGTTCGAAACACGATTATACGGAAAAACTGTAATGTAAGAGAGTTTGTTATAAGTTTAATCCATTAGGTCTAAATGTCTTCCCGCTGGAGTGGTATGATGTGGTGTGGTATGGTATGGAGAGGAGGTGTCAGTTCAGGTGTTGTCCTCATCATCCGACAACAGTTCAAAATTACGAAGTTCCTTCCCAAAATAGCCCTACTGTTGCCTTATAAAGGGAGGTTAATATAACTAAACTTTATATGCCAAATAAAAAAGGTATTGCGCATTTTGCTCAGCTGATATTATAGGCTACTTAAAAACGCAAAATGAACTTTAACCTTGTGCACAAAGTATTCACTTATATTAAAACTCACTAATTGATTCAAAATTTCAATTCTGAATGCTTTGTTTGAAAAATTTTTATCACATTTGTACTCTCTTATAAAATAAGAATGTAACAACAGTTTTATTTTATCTTTGTGGTAGTAAAAAGCGAAAATAACGGAATATTAATGACATTAACAGCTGAAATAAGAATTGTAGAGAATACTATAAATTTTCTTTATATAGGTTTTTTTTTGTTTCCTATTTCATTTCTATTCCCATATACTAAATCTGTATTTGGAATTTCTTCACTTTAAAGTCCGTTGTTTTTAATGATATTGTTACAGATTTAGATTATTCTAGAAGAAATATTAAAATTGCCCATCGCCGATTGCAAAGAAAAGATCACATATGCACTACAGATGAAGAAAAATATAAATGAAAAAATTCCAAAAGTGAGATAGATTTTATTTAAGAAAAAAAAGAAAGAAAGAATCTGTAAATCTAAGAAATTTTGAAGATCATTTCCTTTTTTTTATCTAAACGAAAATCCAACAACTAACGCTTTAAACACATTTTTTTTAAATTCACTTTTTAAATTCGATTGCTAAAAATATTTAAAATATCATTCTTGAATTTTCCATACATTTTGATTACTTTACTATCAAGGAGACGAACCAAAATAAATGCATCATAAAAAAAAACTACTGCAAAGTCAGAGTCATTCTGAACTTTAAAAAATAAAGTTAACTTCCAAAACATTTACTATTTTACAATAAAACTTTTGTAACTTGAGTTATTAGATTGAGTTTGAATTATTCCTAAAAATTTTACTTCAGTTCCTGGCCAATATATTAAGATTATATTAAAAGATCTATGTACCATTTCAGTCATTTTATTATATTGATTATATTTGAAAAAAAGTAAATTTCGTGAAAAAAGTTTTGTCAAATGTTAAAACAAATAAATTAAATAGTAAAATATTTTTGTAAGACACATGAAAATTCTGCAACAATTTCATTTAAAAATAGAAAAAAAAATGTTTCAAAAATCAGTATCAGTAACGGTATATCAGTATCAGTATAAAATGTTTCAAAAATCAGTATCAAATCAGTTCAAAAATCAGTAAGGAAAATATGCCTTTGAATGCATAGAGATTACTTGTACAAATGTTTTTTTATTAATGGGTTAAAAATAAGGTTTTTAGTTAATTCTCTCGGGTTTTTTTTTATTTCTATGATTAGCAGAGAAGGATGGCAGAAACGAACGACAGATGACAGTTTTCACGAATCATTCATCATTCTCGGTTCCAAATGCAACTAACAAATGCGGATGAGTGACGTTAATGGCTTGTCAAAGGGTAGAAAATATGGCATGAATATTGCATCAAAAGTTGTTTATCGTAAGGACGTTAAAAGTGTTAGAAGAATAATTTTTGGAATATATCCAGTTTCATTCTCCAGCTTTCTCTGAAGCTGTGCCAAAATAAATTCTTCGTAAATAAGCATTTTAAAATAATATTTAAAAGTCAGTCTAAAAAGTAATCGCGACTTTAAATTATCTTATTTTATTGAATGTTAATTTTATCATAAATGTAAAATAATCAAGAACGGTTATAGGAAATTAATTGGGAGATATTTTACTTCTGCTGCTGGTAAAACTTAACATTAGAGCGAATAATAAAGGTATAAATAAGTTTCAAGGTACCGAAATGGGTAACCAGTTGTTCGAAAATAATAGTGTTGTTGATTTTAAAAATTTTGTAAAAAAATTGAAACTATTAATTGGATGATTTAATTAAAAAGAGTATTTTGATAGTTAAGCTCTATGGGGGTCTTTAAGAAATTCTACATGCTTTTTTTATTATTTTAAGAATGCTTAATGTCATTAGTATGGATTCTTTGGTCTTTATCTAATTTACAATGCAGTTTCTTAAAATAAATAATTTTTTAACAAATGTATCATTTTAAAGCGACATTATCAGCTGAATTTTAACGGAAGAAATTTTATCATCCTTTAAATTTCACTATCATTAAATAAAACGTATTTTGAGTTCTTAAAATCTAGTTGTTGTTTTTTTCGAATCAAAAAATAAAGTTAAGGTTTTAGCCGTTTTTTATATAAAGCAGATCCTAATTATAGTTGGTTAATTAATTAAAAATAATTGTTATTGATATTATTGGTTCTATTATTGATAGTTTGAATTAAAATACAAGATATGCCAAAAAAATTTAACTGGATGTTAGAAAATTGCAAATTTGTCAGTGTACTTTCGTCAGTTATAAATGCGGTTGTCAGCTGTATGTTGAACAAATGTATTTGCTCGTGGTGCCATCATTCGGTTTGATACGATAATATGAATGTTTTTAACAAAATGAGACATTTTATTTGATTAAAAAATTAAAACTGCGCTGACTTCTTAAAAAAAGAACTATGTAAAAAATTCTAATTATTTTTTTGATTAATTGGTTGATTGGTGGTTAGTTACAGAGGTCAAATTTTCTGATCAGGTTTTGAAACTCTTTATATCTCTGGAGAGGGCGGATCAAGTCAGCATATTCATTTAACCATTTGCATTAAAAATAATTGTGTGAATTTAGTACTAGAAATAGTACTAAGTTGCATCAATATCTCTAAAGGCATAATCATTATATTCTATGCATATTAATAGTAAATATTTTTAAGAATCCCTTTTTCATATCAAAAGTGAAAGTAGATAGATGATACATGAAAATTTATTTTTAAATATTTTAATTTTATTGATAAAAATGTGAAGTTGTGTGTTTTTCGTTCCTTAAGTCCATTTAAAATTAAATATCTGTTGCTTGTTTAAATAACTTTTTAAAAAAAACTCATTAATGTCAGCCAATGAAAAAATCTATTATTATCTTAATATTTTTTCAAAGTTATTTTTTTAAATATTTCAGAATGTCCCAGTTTTTTTTTTATATCAGAGTAATTAAATAAATAATCGCTATTATAGGCAAAAACACCAGGATTCCATAAAGCAACGTATGTAGCAATACTGCACCATATTTTATTTTAGAATTTAAAAAATAGTTAAAAATTTCGCAATTTATTCAATGTATATCAATTTTGCTTCAATAATTTAACATTTTTTAGAAGTATTTATGAAAAGACATAGAAACTATGGTTGTTTGGAGTCATTTCACTCTTCCTCGGTTTAAAAAAAAATAGAGAAATCTATATAAAGATAGACAACTTAGTGTAGAAATTTTTTAGACATGTTTAAATTAGTTAGAAAATAAAATTTACTGAAGTACGAATCCTTAAAATTTTTTTTAGATAAGAATACGAGGAGAAATCGGAAGTTTCTTGTCTTGATCAACAGATGTCACCACGAAGAAATATCACAGATTTCTGAATGGTGAAATGTTCTGATAATAAGCAGGGTGTAACTTATTTTATTCCATTCCTAAAAACTAATTTCTAATTTTGTTTACTTGGCACATTATTTACGGTGCTGGACATTTTAAATCTTATTTATTTATCAAATGTTTAGTATGAAATGGAGGAGCGATAACTGCTATAACATCCTTTGTTTAGAAATAAATGTTCTTCCATCAATTGAAATATGCGTTTTGTATTTTATTTTCACTCCGAAGAATTCATCTTATAATTGAATCATGATCAATCTTCTGCAAAGAGAAATATAAACATTTTATATTCATGCTTACCTATTGAGCTTGAAAAATATCTCACCAACAAATTCCCCAATTTTCTTTCGTTTTTTACTGCTTTTCCTCTGTATCTTAAGTAAAGTATAGAAACATACAATTATAATATTCAAGTATTTATTATTAAGGATTATAAATTTATACATCTTTAAATAAATGGATCACAAGATATATAATGAATTTTAAACTCCTTACAATATCTATTTGCTTTAATAATAATAAATATCTGAAAATAATATATATATATATATATATATATATATATAAAAATTCAAAAACACAAGGCCGCGGAGAATAGAATCAATAACATATCTTATTTCACATACTTGTAATTTAAATCCAGACCTGGCAGATATAATTTTATCATCTTTTATATAGTTCAATCGGTTTACATTATCCACTTGTATAATAATCAATCGGAAAATTTAATTAGAATCCTATATTGATTACAATAAATAATAATTTTTAAAAATTACGACGATTCAAATACTAGATGAATTCTGCTAATATATTTTTAGAGAAAATGAAAAGCAAGATGGTTATGGATAGGTGTTTTAATTTTTTTTCTTGTCTATTGAATTTATTCACTTTTTTTATTTAACTGAAGCCAAGCGTTTTTGCCATTCTCACGGCATAGTAAATTCACAGTTATAAACAAATACTGTTCAACAATGGAAAAAAGTTACATTATTAAATATTTGGTGAAACCAAGAAGAGAGTTAGAATTTCAGGGCATTAATATAATATATTGTAAAAAAATAAGAAAATTAAAAATCAATTTAAAATTCAGGAAAAATTTGCCTTACAAATCAATTACTGTAACAGAATTTTTATTTATTTATTTTAAGATATAATAAAAATTATTTCATACTTTGATATATTCGTAGATACCGTGGAGAAATGCTAAAATTCAATTATAATTAAAATCGAATTAAATTTCAAAACATTTACTCTTATACGAACATTTCTACTCTTCAATATATATAGATTTGGTAAAGATAAAGATAGCATGAAAGGAAATTTAGTAGAGAAGAATTTAAATTCGATTTATTAGGTTTCAATCAATCTTGTAAGAACTTGAATATTTTTAAAAAATATTTTCTGTTTTTTTTTCAATGTACGTTAAATTACGTATAGCTGTGCGATGTTAGAATCTCTGTAGTATGAGCAAATATAAAGTTTTTTTTTATTTGTCACAATTTTTTTCGGCAATGTGCATATTGTTTATCGAAAATTATAAAATTCTAACGAGCGAGAACAAGCAAGAATTTTCGTGAAACAAGTATTATTAAAAAAATTAAGCCAATTCCTACTAAGGTCAACAAGGGAAAATCTCGTTTCAGTTACTTCTTATTGAATAATTACAATTAATATAACTAATTTATCAATAAATATTTAATCAAAACAAAATCAAATCCGTATCCGCTGAAAATAAATGAGAACACTCTGTGAATTAATGAATTTTCAACGCCGATTGGAGAAACATAAATGCGTGAATTTTCTACTCCTGTTGGGATAACGCAATACCGATTAGAAATGTTTAATTTCCTTTATTATGTTTTATTTTAATTCAAAAGTACTTCAAAATGAACCCAAAAAATCGATTAATTAACAATGTTTAGCTTTAAATGCATCAAACACTAAGAAAATAAACAAAAACCTTTGAAATAATCGGTTGAAAACATATTAAATATAACCTCATTAGCGTGGAAAAAAATGTCTTACTCATTTGGTGGTGAGAAAATGAAGATTTTCGGTGGGAAAGTTTTTGATTAATTAGTAAGAGATTAACCAAATTAATAAATTAATATTTGAAAAAACTGTATTAACATCAATTTTCATCCACTACAACTTTAAAATAATGTATTTGAGCATAAATATATTTTGTAAGCTCTTTCATAAATAAAAAATTGTTTTATTAACGAATGAAAATTTGATCAAGATATATATAAATAGGGAGAATGAGAATTAGTAATAGGAATTGAAAAAATATTCGTATTTTCAATTTTTTAAAATCAATTTAAGTATTATCAGTCTTCTTACAATTATCCATCAATTTTAATGCAGTCAATGGTATGATCTACGGCTGAGATTCGGATTTTGTGCCCACATAAAATGGCATGTTCTTTTCAATTGCTTAACTGTAATAGAGAAGGGGGAAGGTGGCATCTGATTAGGTATTTGCTACGGATCACAAGTAGATCCTGTCAGCGGCAAACATTAAAAATACAGGTAACAAGTGAAACCTAAATTGTTTTGAAGAAAATTATTTTGGCTGAAATTTCTTTTTCTCCATGTAGCTTTCATATAAGTTTAAAAATATATACAACGTGCGATGACATGAATTTTCTACAAAAATAATTTTGGTTATTCGATTCTTAATCTGTGCAAAGTTATCAATATGCCAATTTTGAAAATCGTGTAATAAGTGCAAACACTGGAATTTTTAAATTCAAATTTTGAAGTTTTTATTTAAAAATTTGTGTATAAATATGAAGAACTTGTGTGGTATTTGGAGAATCTAGTGTAAAAAGAAAATGGAATCAAATGCAGTTAGAGAAAATTGATGGAGCCAAAACTCATCTTTTTATATTATTTATCGATCTATTTTCGCCACATCGATAACATAAAAACCCTTCCATCACATTCTATTGCTTTTCTATGCTAAAATTTATGTCAAATTCTTACTGAATATACCAATTAGTTTTCTGAATAGAGAAGTAAAGTAGTATCAAAAAGTATTTTCTTATTTGCTTAGATGTATCATATTTCGTTTTAAACGTTTATTAAGGTAAACTAAAATGTCAAATGAAATTTTATCAAATAAGACTGCTTATCCAAACACGGTATATTGAAGTTATATTTCTGATATTTTACATTCAAACTATCTTGAAATTTTTATATGATATTTTATACAATGAATTGCATTCAGTGCAAGTTAAGTCATATCAGACTCTCGGACTCGTCCGTATTTGTACGGAACAAGTCATAAAATTGAATAATTGGGTAGCCGCAACAGCAACAATGAAGGGAACTGAGGTTGATTCTTAAGTACCAACACCGACCAAGTTAAAAACCTTCTCATATGAAGTACCACCCGCCATCGATGAGAGGAGCCTAACCCCAACCTATTAGTGCACACTCCAGATGACAAAACCCAACCACCATGCTGTAATCATCTCATCCTCATTTTGAGGTGCCCCTCGGAGGGATCAGTGTAAGTTAAGTGTAATGACGGAATTTGCTTGGCTTTCGGGAATAATATCGGTAACAGTCGGGAAAACATTCTATGTTTCTACATAATCAATATTACGCAAAGTAAAAAAAGGATAAATAAATTTATTTTCACATGTTCTTAAAGTACTTTTGTAGAATACCACCACCTTCCTTCTTAGAAAAAAGAATTTTCATTCTCTTCTAAATGTGTATAAGATTGAATTAAAATCGGGTAATAACGTAAAAATTTTAAATTTCTGGATTCAGAAAAATAATTTAATATAAACATTTTATGAGATAAACTCACCATTAAATGTTATTTGTATTAACATTTCATTATCATGCGAGTGAAGTTCATTTAATATAATTATCTAATGAAATTCCTCTAATTATCCCATTGATTATTTTCAATACACAATGTTATTCCACTGATTACGTTGGATACACAATTGAAATTCTATTAAACATCAACCAAGCTTATAAATCATGCTGGATCATCTTCAGTGTTAGGATTCTATGCCTATTTCTTTCTAAAGAGTAGCCAAAATCCAATTAACACTATGAATTTACCTCACTGATTGGTTTAGATTCAGAATAACAGTTGATTGAGCTTCATTTGTTGATAATTGCTCTATTATGTATTGACTATACGAAACCAAATCGAAAATTAAGTCTGCAGTAGGTTTCAATTGATCCAGAATCCTTACAAATTATCCTGGAGAATATCCGGTGTAATATCCGGACGAACCAGGGGAAATTTCCGCCCAGGACTGGCACGTGTTTGCTGAGATCATTGGAGACATAGAAACCTTCTCTGGAAGGAAATCTACAATGTATACTCTATATCTATTTAAAATAATCTTGAGGTAAAATATTGTTTCGTTTTCTTCTGATATAAATTGTAGATTTTTTACAATTTTTCTTGCCATTTAAACGAAAATAAATGTAAATAAATTCTCTAATTGGGGAGGAAAATTTGGTTGAATAAAAGAGTATATATATATATATATATATATATATATATATATATATATATATATATATATATATATGAGTGTTAAACAAATAGGCACATTCGCAACTAATTGGTGTTAGTCGTGATTAAAATTCTTTCATAGATTATTTTTTAACCTAGAAACTACATTTATATAAAATATTATAATATGCAAACCCTATACAATCTATAGTCTTTATTTTAATGGCTTGTTTTTCGATTAAAATTAGAGTATAGAATCACATGATTTTTAAAAGCCATCGATAGTTAATTTTCTATTTAATTTAGTAAAAGAAAGATTGTCTTCATATGAGCAATTGATTTAAGTTTAGTTTTAAGTTTTACTTTAAGATCAAGAACGTTAATTTAAGAACGTTTAAGTTATACTTTAAGATCAATAAATTTGTCATTCGAGAAATTTTGAAAAATAAAGATAAAATAATTCAAAATGCTATAAAAGACAAAAAATTTCTTATCTCTAATTAATTGAACATCTAATTAAATTTTGAACTTTGAAAATCTATCATTCTTTTTCCTCATGTTCATATAAAAAAGTGAGTAAAAATCTGCTTGAAATCGTTTCAGTTGCTTAGGAGAAGTGGTGAAATGTATATTCATAGCCACCAAGACTTTTATTCTGCTTAAGGTATTGATGATTCGAAAATGGCTCGTTAACTAAGTATGTTTTGGGAAATTTCTAGTGATAAATCAGAATATGCTTTACCATGTACAAATAACTTATTAAATTTAGTTAGAGAACTTTTTCCTGACATTGTTTTTCTGAGCTACATTTAGAACAAAAACAAAAAGGACAGATATCTATGAAGGCACACAGTTCCCTCGACTCTGAGTGTCTCTAAAATAGCCTGCCACCCAAAGGAAACGACCTGTCACTCGTGGCAAGGCAAAGAGTAGAGAGGTTGAGCAAAGTGCCTGTCACTGAGGTAAATTTGCGCCATTTGCAGAAAAGTTTGGAATGGGCACTCATCCAAACCCTTAAAAAACGACATCTGTGTCAGAGAATAATGGAAGGGTAATATCAATCAGAGACAAAAATGGGCCAGAAATCCTTCCGAAGAAGGGAATGAAATCAATTTTCCGAAAGTCTTATATCTGTTGTTCCCAGCCGGTAATAGTAAACGTTCTTCTGAGAATATGCAAATGTAATGAGGTAATAGCGGTAAAATCTCCACTTCATTCATTCATTTTATTTCCAGACCTCCACTAAAGATTTAAAATTAAAATAAGTAAATTCTAATTTTTTTTAACTTCTTCTTAAATTCAATATAGAAAATGTTTTGTAATCTTCAAAAACTTCAGACTCGAAATTTTGGCGAATCTAAGTTCTAGATTTATCTCAGTTCGAAAAACACATTTAAAAAATTCCATTTGTCCACCTGTCTGTGACGGAGGTAAGCGGAAAAAATGCTTTGAACCAGATGGATGAAATACGGTTTCTGGTTTAACTTCAAAAAATAAATAAATAAAACGTCAAAAGGATGCACAATCTTGAATGGTGAGTCAGAGGCATCATCACAGTGCAAATAATTCAGATGATCTAGTTTGAAATGAATTTCACTTTGAAACATTTTTATTTTAACTTTCATACTCGTGCTATTCAAAAATCAAACTAAATTTCTCATACTCTGTCAATAATTTTTTCATATTATTTTGCTTCACATCAGAAATTTTCAAGACAAGTACTTACTGAAGAATAGTAGGGTGGAACTTTTCTGTGTTTTTCAGGTTCGCTCTCAATATTTTTCAAAAACATAGATACATGTACCATACTTAAAATTATGCCGTTAGACGAGAAACCCATAATGCATCATATTAGGAATGGAAAAATCCTATTCAGAATTCTACTCCTCTGAACAAAACAATAGATGTAAGGCTTAAAAGATGGAACGGTCGAACTCTTCCCCCTTTTTGGGGTCTTGAATTCCAATGGTTGAAGGAAATGTAGAATAATCATAGAATCAAATGGAAGAATCCTGAAACTGCAATGTTAAAATAAATATCCTTTTGAATATGATAATTTCACTTTTTTGGGGGGGTGAGAAATTTAGTGCTGAAACATTTTTAATCAGTTTTTACCTTTTCTTATAAAAAGAATACAAATAAACACTGTCGTAAATGTAACCTTTGGAACCTGCATTTCTTTCGCGTTCTCAGAATTGAAAGAATCTCCATTTATTAGAATTTTCAGTATCTGAAACATACATTTTTGAAATCGTACTAATATTTCAGTTTATAAAAAATTAATCGAAATTATGATAACCATATCTTCGAAAAATTTGGAATTATATTTCCCATGGGAAATGCATATTCGAAAACTTTATTCAGAGTCCTAGCACGATCTCGTCGACCTAGATTATCCTCTTGTAGTTTTCAAAACCTAGTATTTATCTAACAATACCAAAATCAACAGTTTAGCCTTTGAAAAAAATATGGCACAGAATCCCATTTATTATTTTAGAACAAACATAAATTCATCAAAATGTCAAAATTCGTTTCCCTCTATATTGAAAATAAAGAAATATCCATTTGTGCCGTCAATTTATAAACCTGTTGACATGCGATCATCAAAATGCTTCATTAACTTCTGGACAGTATGAAACTCGGTCCTAATATGTCACAGTAATGAATAACACTTTGCGCTCATTGTAAATTGCATATATCAGAGTCTTCACAAGGACATATATCATACTGAACGACCTTCTATAAACATCTTCTTTATCCGCAACCTTTCTCGCAGTATAAATGTATGAATGCCGTAGAACTGTTCCGTAAGGTGTGGGTGGGTGATCTTGTCACGCAATTGGGTTTCATCACGTCTTGATGTACGATTATGGTTGGAATGGCACACATTTCATTACTATTTATGGAATCAGATAACATGTTGAAACATATTTCTTTTTATAGTAAGCAAATATCCCTTGAATTTATATAATTTCATAAGTCTTCTTGAATTGAGCGTCGTAAAATATTTTTATGCCCTTTTTATTTTCTTGCATATGAAATAAAAAAAAGAGCTATAATCGTAAAAATTTTCGGAATCGAAATTTAATCTAATCTTGGTGTTTCAAGGAACTCTGAATCCGAACAAAAAATACATTTTTGAAATTTCGTACTTCTGCTTTGCAGATAATAATATATCCTATACTTAAAATTATACAGTTAGCCATTCCTCTTCTCGCTTTAGCCGCAGTTGCACGTATCTTTATATTTGCTCAGCTTAATTCTTTTAAATTTTATAATTTTTTTCTTTGGTTAATATTAATTGTATTTCATTATTAAATAATTGTAGAAAGCTTGTTCATATTGAAAATAAGTTATAAAATAAGTTTAATAAACTGGTATGAGATTTGTGGATAGAATTTAGCTTGAGAGAGTTCGCTTTAGAACAAATTCGAAAATTCCTTTAAATTTAGAACGAATTCTATAACCTAAAAATCGGCCTGTCTCAAAAAAAAATATGTCAAATTATATTATCAAGAGATATGTCAAAATATATTATCTAAAGATATATCAAAATATAGTACCAAAAAATACGTCAAAATGATTGAGATAAAACATGGTTACATATCAGATATAATATCTAGAGTGCAAACTCATATCAAATTTTGTGCCATTTATATTATTGGGTTGCCCGATAGTCAATATTTATAAGTCTTATAGAATACTTCTGGTTTTTTTATTTATTTAAATAACTTTATGAAAATAATATCTTTTCATTTATTTTTATATCCCATTCAAAACATAAATAAAATAATAAAATTCCATAAAAAATAAATGTAGTATTAATTATTAAATTCTTTACTTTCTAATAAAAGCATATAAATTTTCATATCGATTATAAATTTTAATAATCTGTAAATAAATATAATATTAATAATTTTCATTCCATATTAAATTGTTTAATCGAAAATATTAATTGTTTTTTATTTAAATTAAATCTAATTTGCGTAAATTTAATTATTACCAAAAAATATTTAAAGCATCAAATTGTAACAGATCATAGAAATATGTACCTTCAATAACTTTATATTTATTTTCTTATTGTAAGAAATGATTTAAGACGTTAAGATTAATGACATCAAAATAATTGCTAAAACATAACTTTCTATTAATCTTTCTCCCATGTTATCTTTTGCAAAGTGTCATTTTATTGCCGTATTCCAACCATAATATTTTTTTTATTTTTAATGAAATAATTAAATATTTGAGGAAACATTAAAAACTGTTTAAATTTTCTAAAAATAAGGAATTATTTGCTGAAAATTATAAAAGAAATTGCTTTTAAAAATTTGAAAGAACTTAGAAAAATTTTACATTAAAAAATAAAATTATATAATTAAAAGGAATTTTTATATTTATTTACTGGTAGAATTAATTTCATACTGGCATTACCAAAAATTATAGTAGAAAAATTGGAATAAATTTTAATTAATTGAAATTTTTATAAAGCTTTAAAAACCAAAAAAGACATACTTTTACCCGCCAAAGTATAATTGTATCAAATAAATTTTGATAACTCAAAATCAAGTAGTCATTCCTATAAGCTTCCCATTCAAGCATGTATATTCTTCTTTGCTATCAATTCGTTGCCTTTGAATGCCAGCTACTTCTCCAGAGATATTGAATTTTACAATTTTTATCAAATTACCTAGATATTACTTCTTGTCCTTTATACTGCTATACATTAAAAGTTTGCTATTTCAATTATATTAATTATCTTCTGTTCATTGTGGGCATGTATAATTTTAAAAGAAACCAAACCCATGATAAAATAGTACTATTAAAAACGTAGATACTCAAATCATCGATTTCCTAAATTTTTGCTGTATTGTTACTTGAATCTTTTCTGTGTTTTGTAAACTACACAGGTATGAATTAAAACCATTCTTTGTTACTTTGTAACGAGGGAAAAAATCATGCAATGAAATATTTCTTGAAGCAAAAGAAAACCGTCGCAATTTCAGAGAAAAATACTATTTATCGTTGAGTATTAGGAAAAATATAAATTAAATATATATATATATATATCAATACTAAGTGCAAATTAGCTTGAATTTGGAATTGGTATTACTACAAATTTTCAAATGATATAAAATCTTATAAATTATTTTCTTTTCCATCTCTTAGAATTGAAAGTGAAACAACTGTCACACATTTTATGGAGAAGTTTCAGAAAAATGGGTCAAAGCAGGAGTTGTTTTTGGCACGCCTTGTTGAAAAGAAGGGTTATATTTTCTCGTTCCCTTCCACATCACACCAAACTGTATCGGAACTAAAAAGAGAAAGAAAAATGTTTTTAGAAATTGAGGTCAATGCCTTGGTGTGGTGAATGAGTGAATACGTTCAGCTTTTCAAACAATATAATTCAGAGAAAAAAGTTCTTAGAAATGTTAAATATTTAGTTACTCCTTATTAGGAATATTAAATTAATTAGTCATGTTAGTATAACATAGGAGTGAGCCAAAAGCCGGATATTTTCTCTTTTTTATAAAAATAATTAAAAAAATGTAATTAAAAATGTTAGAAGCATTTTCCGTTCTCAACTTCTATTATATAAAAAAGAGCCTTTGCAGCCTTTGCCGATCTATTGATTTCCAAGGAAAGTTAACTTCGACTAAACACAACCAATATTTCCGTGAATCAAAAGCTTCTATTTTCTAATAGCGCTATAAATTGTAAACCGAAGAGATAATTAAATAGAAATATTCTTCATAAGCTTTCAAAAATGTTATTGATGGATGCTTAATAAGGACCGAACTAGCAACATTAGGGTTTGTAGCCGAGTAACATAACCACTAGACAAAACTCCTAGACAAAATCAAAGTCAACTCCTTCTTGCATTTGATTCCAAATTCCACTGGTTTCTATACTAAAGAAGTTAAATCTAGGTTTCGTATCTTATCTATCCAGCTCTCATCGTATTGTAGTTATCATGTAAACTTATATTCGAATATCTGGACAGACAAACTTTCTCTGAATGGATTTTGCAAATGTGGTAATTCGTCAAAATTTCGAGTTCATATTTTTTTAATGAATTCTATATTTTCTCTAAACTAAGTATATTAAATAATAATAATAATAATAAACGCAAGAAAATGAAAAAAATTTTGAATGATTAAACGTTTTTGTGTTCAATTTCTTTTTTCCCCACATTTCAAAAGAAACAAGTCCTTCCCAATCGGCATAAAATATTGTATATTCTCCCTATGTTACTCAAGCACCAGATAATATTGTGAAGCAACCATAAAAAGTAGCTAAGAATATTGCTTTTATAAATTTTGTATTATTCATAATTATTTTACAAACTCTAGTTGTTAAAAGAATATTTTAGATGAATTCTGAGCTGAAAATTCGTGTTCAACTTTCGCCGAGATATTATGTAAGTGACTTAGGGAAGTATTGCAAGGAAATTATGATGAAAATAAAATAAAATATTTTGATAAGAAAAATGTAAAAGAAAAATTAAATTACATTTTTTTAAATATTTTTTGAACTCGATTTTCTTTCCTATTTATATTGTGTAGGAAGTTATACCCATTTGTATTACGTACAAATATTTTTAATAACTGTTAACTGAGTAATTTAAGTTAATTTTGAACTGAAAAACTAGGTCCAACTATTTATTGGATGTTGTTTGTGTAATGCAGGATGAATGGAAGTAATACGGGGATATTATTACGGAAGCAAAAGAAAACTATACTTCCCTCAGTTTTGCGTTTAGAAGTTGCAACTTCCCTATTAATAATTTTCGATAGAAGTTATAGCTATTTATCTTATGTCCAATTCTTTTGAACAATTCTGTATATTAAATGACTATTTGGGGTAAATTCTGAACTTGAACTCAACTATTGCATGAATGATGTCCTTGTGCCTAAGAGAAGTAATACAGGGATATTTTTACGGAAGCAAAATGAAACTTCAAACATCCGTCAGCTTTGTGTTCAACTGTTTTTACATCATATTCCTATTTTTCGATAGAAGTTATAGCCATTTGTCTTATTCCCAGTTGTTTTGAGCAATTCTGTATGTAAATGAACATTTTGTAAGAATCTTGAACTGAAAACTTGCGTCAAACTATCACATGATGATGGATATCACGTGTGTCTAAGGGGATGAATACCGGGATATTATTACGGAAGTAAAATGAAGTTTTAAACTTCCGTCAGTTTTTTTAATTCTATAGTTTATACTCTTATGAATATTTTGAAAGAATTCGTAGTTACATTTTATTATATGCAGCTGTTTTGAATTTTGTTACTCTAAATAAACAATTTGGGTAGATTCTCAATTAGAAAAAACTGTTAAAATATCAACTCTTACTTCTTAAATTTTCAATAAAATAGATTTAAATATTGTTCCTATTTTTGAAGAAATAAATTTTTTATTACTGCTAAGCAAAAATTCTTAATTCAAATGAAATTCAATTAGACCTTGGAACTGCTCTCAATTAATAATAACAAACAGAAATTGAAAGACATGTTTTTTTTAATTCATTCGTTTTACAAAGATTAAAAAAATGATTAGATAAGATTTTAATCAGTATTGTTGCAAACAATGTATACATCATTAATCGATCTAGATGAGTATCTAATCAAGTATTATTATTTATAAAATTGCGACACTTGACTTTCTAAAAGATAACAAAAATATTAGTTTAGAAAAAAATGTAATATAATCTTTAAACAAATTATATAATTCATCATAAAAGTATGAAACAGATTATGCCGTTTAAACTTTTAATGTTTTTAAATACTTTTATTTAAATTGACTTGTTTCATATTTGCAATAATAGACTTTTATACTGCATTTTCCTTCATTTTTCTTGTTATATTTCTTCAGAAATTTGTACTTTAACGCATATTAAAATGCATTAATTTAATGTTTTCAAAAAATATAATGTCAATGATTCCATTATTTCATTAAAATAATAATTTTGGGCTAGTGGAATTGCCTGGATTAATTAATTTCAAAGAATCACAATATATATAATAATAAATTATTTATAAAAGATTGTAAAAATCAAAACAGTTAAAATAAAAAATGTATTAGTAATACATATACAAATAAAACTATGTTTTTAAAAATTGTTTTTAATAAAACAATACATCATTCCAATATTTCTAATATTCTATGAAAATTATTATTATGAAATTCTATTCAGAAATGTAGACATTTTGAATTAGAAAATGAAATTTTGTCTATGAAATTTTGAATTAGAAAAGCCTAAATAAAATTTTCTTCAACATTGATTATTTATTTGCATTTTTCAAAATTGAATATATACTTGTATTATTTTAGCAGACTAAATTGAAACTTCAA
>JAOUZG010049462.1:3138066-3157127 GCA_026289955.1 Argiope argentata
GTAAGAGTATTCGAGAAAATTTCTAGAAATTAATTTTCTCGAATACTTTTCTCTCGAAATTTTAATAAGTTTTCTAGACCTAACTTTTGGTTTTTAAGACTTATGGTGTAATGAAGATCGTCATGATCCGTGCGGTGGAAGCAAGTGGACCCATGTTTTCAGGAACACTTCTTGATCACCTTTCACACAAAACACGATAACAAGACAAGACATTAACGAGCGCATCTTAACAGATCTCATCTATTGCGTTCCCAATTCAGGCATTACCATTTATTATGCAAAAAAGAAGATAGAGTAATGCAACTACTTCAGACTGCTATAAATCGATTATTACAAAGTTTTACATGCTTACTCAAACAAGTAAAAACTTTAGAACTATGTACAGAAACAGATATAAAATATATACTAAAAATAAATATTTGAGCACTTTTGACCTTGTTCAAGGTTTGCAATTTTATGAGCTGGCAAGCGGTGAGGGAATAACATATATCTTTATTAGATAGAATGTGAGAAAGTTTTGCTGACTTAGAGATTTTACTCATAAATAAATTAAACTCATTACCAATTCATTAGATGTGTACGATAATTAAATTTCCTTTTACTGACGATAAAATGTTATTTAGTTATTTATTTTGATATTGGCTTCTCTAGGAGTTGGACTTATTTCCCAAACTATCAGGTCTCGAATCTGAATCCTTCATAACTCAATTTTATTGAACTCGCTGAATTTAAAACTTCAAAAATTAGGAAAATAACTATTTTGCGCTATGGAAATGTCCGACTCAGAGTGATTTTTTAAAAATATTTTAATTAAAATTTTAATTAATTAAGAACAAAACGAAATGTTTGGTATTTACTTCGCAATAACGGCTAAAAATATGATAATGCAAAAATTATTTTTGAACATTATAATCATGAAAACATTATTTGTAATAATACGCATTTATTTTCAGTAAAATTCTTTTGATTTGATTTAATGAGCTTTTAAATTTATTTTCAATTATATTTTCATTGTTTTTGAATGAAACCTAAACCATTGTCCCTCTTTATTTATTCGCATGAATTTTCCTTTAGTTGAAACAAAAAAAGAACAATACTGCTTAATATCTGAATGATTTACATCTTTAATATTAATACAATAAATAGGTTCCAGTTTAAGGCGTGTTTTTAAATTATATTGCACGTTCATACGTTTTACTTAATCAAACAGCAACAAAAAGAGTTTACAATACATTTTTTAAATATTGTTGCTCTCTCCCATCATGCAATTGGTGAATTGCAAAGCGCAATGCTATGAAGAAATAAGGCTTCTAAAGAATTATGATATGCTTATCAAAATATAAATTTCAAAAAGATTTAATCTGTAAAAAACATTAAAAGCAAGTTATGCCAAATGTTTAATTGATTATAATTTAATTGATTTAGAAATTATTAAAATATATAACATATGTTTGTTATATATTTTAATAAATATATAACATAAAAATTATTAAATTTATAACATTTAATAATTTTATATATTTAATAATTTTTATGTTATATATTTATTAAATATATTATGTTATATATATATATATAGTTATATATATATATATATAATATATGTGTGTGTGTGTGTGTGGGTGTTATATTAAATATATTATGTTATATATATATGTTATATATATATAGAAATTATTAAATATATAACATAAAAATTTATAACATAAGTTTTTGCCTTTTCATTTGATGATATAATAAACTGAATTTGAGTTTATAAAGTTACGTATAGTATAGCATATCCAATATTGCAATAAGCATAATGTATGTGCCAATGTGCTCCTATTTTTTTCCCTTCCTTTCCTTTTTCATTAGTTTATTTATTCATATGATTCAAATCCCGAAAAGCTCGGGGTATGTAACTTTTACGACCAATTAGCGATTCGCTATGCGTTTCGGATATTTTATCATGTCTTATGTCAGCATCCGTCTAAGACTTGGCATCGTTGCTGTTTGTTTACTTTAGGAGTGTTTCATTTCGCTCAAATCTTTTAGAACCCGTCCGGAGAAATTAGTGCTGGAACGAATTCAATTATTTCTCTTTTCAGTAATGTGGAATACAGAGAACAGATGCAAAGTAGATTTCATGAATACAGTTTTAGAAATGTTTTTCTGGGATTCCAAAATATTGTTAAAACATATAAAATAAAGAAATTTTAATTATAAATATTGAATTGCTGGATCTCTACTTGATATCTTATCTAGATCCGCTGATACAAAAAAAATCGAATTTTTAAGAAATTTGTAAAAACATGCGAAAAAAATAATTTTCATTTATTCAATAATTTTTATTAACTTTCACAATTACCAAAAACGTGATTATATTCAAAAAAGCAATACTAAATGATATATGCACCAATTTGAATTGTTGTTACTTCAAATAGTATTTTTATATGATTAAGATTATAATTCCAGAAAATAAAAAGAAGAGAAAAAAGAGAATTTTTTTATTATATAGCAAAGTATCTTAATATTTTATGATTATTACCCCCAATTTTTAAACTTTATAAAAATTTACCTAACTTACCTACTATATTTTGTCTACGCTATAAAACTTCGGTTATTGCAAGGTTTGGGCTCTAGTACTTTTCTCGTTTGAGTTGGTATTCCCTTTCACTAATTCCATAAAGGAAATCGTTTGATCTACGACGTCAAATTTAATGTATATTAGGAACACATAAAGGCGTATTTTCCAAGTAATCGAGTTTTGAACTTGAAGCCTTCCATTATGTAAGGTCTCGGCGGACTTTGTTAAGTGAAAATAGCATAGAAAATGATGAATCGACGAATTACATTGTTAATTTATTTGCTCTGAGAAAGGAAAGTAACAATCAATAGCAATTTCAAATATTACTTTGGAAACTTATTTGATTGCCAAATCCTCAGCCTTTTCAAAAAATGTTTAATTTATGCAACTTGTTTACTTTGAAACTAAATAAATGAATGTACCCTCAGTATTAAGAAACTACTGACTAAAAATTATATTCTCAAAAAGATAGAAATGTATGAAAAAATAAATTATTTTCTGTAAATATATAAAAAAAATACTGAAGAAAAATGTCCCTTTTCCTGTTTAATAAACAGATATTAGTTGGTTCAAACTCAGAATATGAAAATCATCAATTAAACGGATATAATAATATACAAATCAGAACATCTACTTTAAATTCATAATTTTTAGTTACTTTATGTTGTTGTTATGGCGTTTTTTCAATCCCGTTTACAGACTTGTCCGCGACTTAAGCCGAAAGAGAGTCTCTTGTTTTCCAGTAACGCCAACTAGGGCCAAGAGTACATCTTAGCGACTCACTCATCACAAAGTAATGAAAAATGACTTACAAAATATTTCGCAAAAAATATTAATACTCCCTTCTAAATTTGATTTGTAGTGATTAATTTAAAAGCATAAATGGTGAGAAGCGACTATAATACTTTGAGGGGAAAAAATTCAATACTGTTAAAATAAGATTACGATCTGACTGCCTGATAAATTTAAACTGTCATATTTTAATCTGATTAAAAAGAGCATTAAGATAAAACCTGAATTTCCTGTATAAATCCTAAGTTATTTCATTCATACTTCCAAATTAGTTTTGAAATAAAATAAGGAAGTTTTCCATAATTAATGTTTTTAATACATGTATTTGATAAATTATTTCCATTGTTTCATCATATATCGTAATGTTTGTACTCTATTAGAATGTCTTTTTCGAATTTCATTGTTCTCTTGCCTTTATCCCAATTCTTAATGTTTCTTAATTCATTTGCTTTATAAGCTCATATATGCGCGGAATTTTCCTTGCCATTATCAACGAAGCGCTGATGTGCGCGCTTGTTTTATGCCCATAAGACCATAACATTAGCGTCCATAGTCACTGCCCGCTGTTAATAGAAAGTCGTGATTCCAAAATGAGATCAAAATCCATGTTATTCAACAATATCAGGAAGCTTACAAAAAAAATCTTCACACGATCTTTTTGAACGACTACGTTATTTTCAAACTTTTCGTCAAGACAGAACATGCACGTTTTCAAGCAAAAATATATAAAATTTAGTAAAATAAATAAATAAAGGCACTAGAAATATGACAAATTGCACTTTGACCATTAAAACCTATTGGCTTATATTTTTGATACCTATTGAAATGACTTCCTCTCAGGAGGCAGATAAATATTGTGTAATTTGCTAATCATAAAAACCGAACACATTTAATTTGATAAATGATGTGAGACTATATCAATACTGATTATTTCAAAGTCCTATCAAAATGTGCAATAATACTAAATTTAATTTATCAGATTTTTTTCTATGTATAATTTTATTTAGAAACTAATTATATTTAAATAAAATTATAAGTACTTTGTATATGCCATTTTGATTTTCGATTTTTTAAATCACTTTGAATTTTTTAAGTCTTTATACAATAAAAAACATATTTCATGATATGGTTAATTTTTCAACTTTTTAAAATGATACAAATGCGTTAAAACTAGATATTTATTTATTTATTTTTTCAGAATAAAATAAGAAAAGTTTCCGTTTTTCCTTTTATTTTTTATAAATGATTGCTCTCAATTTCAACAGCTCATTTTATTTATTTATTTTTATTTTTTTAATGTTATACTTCAAAATAATATTGATTCTAACACAGTAATTTATTTTTCCATAAGTCATTCAAAGTTTTTTAGTTTGTATACATAAGTGAATGTCATAAGATATCAGCAATGCATTTAAAAATGAATGAGCACGTGAAGTAATAATTAGTTTTTAGTTTAATTGAGTTATATTAACGCCTCGTTGTAAAGTAATACTAGAGCTATTTTGGGACGGGTTTCGTAATTTTGAACCACGGTCAGAGGACGAGGACGATACCTCAGCTTGTATCCTCCTCTCCACATCACACCAATGGGAGGACGTTTGGCCCTGAGCGTTTGGTTTTTAATATGCAACAGCCCTATTTACACTACGGTTATTTGATGGAATCGGGTGATACCTGAAATCCTAAGACTCAAGAACTGGCAACCTCTCAACAAACCCCACCAGCAGGAGGACGTTAGGTCTTGACGGATTTAACGTGCAACAGACCCCTGTACATGACGGTTCTACTGTGGAATCGGGTCTCGAACCTGTAACCCTAAGGCTCACGTGCTGAGATCTTAGCACCAGGCCACCGCGGTCTTACGTGACGCATTGAAGTTGTTTGGTTCATGATAGATCTTGAAGAAACTTTAAAATTGTAAGAAATAATGGATTGGAAAATTCTACTTTGCCTCGATTGAAACTTACTCGAATTCTACTTTGTCTCGATTAGAAGTAAAAACTTTGCCTCGATCGAAAATTAATGTTTAGTGTTTGATTTATTATTATTATTGCAGGTTGTTATTTAACCTATGAACTGAAGGAAGAAAAGAAAAATTTTAGTAGATGTGTGTATGTGTGTGTGCAAATATATTTTTGTGTTCATTTCGATTCAAGTTATGGAACGAGAGAAAAAAAAGTTATCTAAATTTAATATTAAGAAGTTCAAATTTGTAAAGACAATTTCAGTTTTGATTCAATATCGTAAATTTATGCATCTCTTTTGCAGCAATATTAATTTTATTTACGAGTAATCCACTTTCGATTTGAAAGATATTTCATCTATAAAGTATATCTATTTTTAAACGTAAGAGTTAAACCCAGGTTAATTTCATTGTAATGACCGTAATAAATCAGAAAAAAAAATTTGTCTTGACCTTGAGGCTATGTGGGGCTTTTTTAGGACCCGGAGAATTCTGGTAACTTATCACGACCTGTAATCCAACACTTCGGCTGTCTTTCAGAAACGCAATAATCGTAACGAAGGTCAATGCTTTGGGGATGTTGACCTTCGCTGATTGATGACTCGACTGAGAAATGCCAAAAAGTTGTAATCTCTGCTACGGAGTTCCTAATATTTGGTTTCAATCCCATCGGCGCCACGTGACATTCGAGTCAAATGGTGGCGGCTGACACCAGGAACAAAGAGCAGAAAGGAATGTTCATTCATTTGCGCTTAACAAATCAATTCAGCAAAAATGTATTTCCCGAATAATGAGCCTGGCATCTAATAAAAATGCAACGATTTTTTAAAAAGTGAATGTTTGGTCAAATTTGTGGAAATGGTTTCCCTAAAAATTTCATGAATAATCTTTGTTAAATTTCTTATATGCGGTTTAATACATGCCATTATCGAACAATAGTTAAAACAGAGTCTATCGGTATGAAAGTTTTGGCGTATTTTGGGGGGGGGGCGATTAATCATCAAATTTGTGTGAATACTCTCCCTAAAACTTTTTTGCATAATCTTTCTTAAATGTTCTTGTATATTATTAATTGAATGTCATTGTCAAACAATAGTTATAACAGAGTCTGTCAATATAAATGCTGTTGTTGTTTTTTGGCGATTAACCGTTGGGATGTTGGGGATACGTAAGTGCCAGAGAACAGCATATGCATTTCGGACGCTGTTTTTCTCGACCAATTGCAACCATAATCTGACTCGGAACCACAATTATAACCATAAAGTTACATACCAAAATGCATATATTTCAGCTATAGCATTTTTGAGTCATCACGTTTTGCATGCTTATGAATGTAGATAATGAAGGATGGTCAACTCTGCCTTCATTTTAATTAACTATCTATGCTTTAAATGATGCAAGTTTGTCGAAAAAATATCGGGATACTCTTGAAGTTCACAGATATTTATTCTAGTTTTTTAATACTTAAATGTACAAGTGGAACCAAAACAAAGTAATGCATACTATTTTGGTTTATATGTATCATAATAACTCAAACAAAACTAAAAGAAATCAAGTAAAAAGATTTGCTTAGTAAAGTATTGGGATTCTTCCCAATAAAATAATAAAAACAATCCAAATTTAAAGGTTAATATCTTGTTGGACCCCCCCCTTGCATATTATGACCTCTCATGGTCTATTTGAGATGATTGGGTTGATTTTTTTTCAAATATTCTGATACTTATTTGAGTGACTGTATATCTACATTTTAGAAGTTAAATTCGTGTGCCATGTATCGATATAGCTTTCTTCCTTTTCTGTGTATCGTTTTAACATAGGTTCGAACAGCTAGAAAGAGATACTTCCATTCCAAATTGCGCTAATAATTAAATTGTTAAAATTAGCAATCTACTTCTTGGCGAAATGTTGAAAGTTTGCTTTTAAAAACTACTTTAAGTCAGCTTTTTTAACATTCGCTGGCATGGTTCATGATTGTGGTTCTGAACACTATCTAATAATATGCTTTATTATTTGCTCTCTCTTAACCGAAGAAAAAAGAATATCAAATTAGAGAGTACGTGTAAGTCAAGGGCTATTTACATGCTGAACAACATATTTTAAAAAAGTAGGAGTACCCTATTAGAATCAGATTTATGTAAAGTGTTGCTATTATCCAAATATGGATGACATGACAGTCAACGTGCTCAAGATTAATTTTGATCTAATTTCATTATCTGTTTAATTATTTGATTGGCTTTCATTATTATTCCTAGAATTGCAAACATCAGCAAATTATATAGACTAAAAAGTAGAAAAAAATCATGTCTAATTGTGATTTTTTTTTTGCATGTATTAGATAGCAAACCCAGAAGTTTTTTACAACGTGATCGCTTAAGTTTTTTACAACTTGATTGAATTTTCGACTACGAGAAAACGAGTAACCCTAAGACGGCTTAATTTTTAAAAATCTCAATTAAGATGCGATTTTTTGCTCAAATATTTTTTAACTAAGTGGACAGATACTATATGTTACACGGCAATAATATGATATAATAAAAATCTGTAATTCTACAATGCGAAAAAGTGCGCGATGCAATAGAAAAAGGACAGCAAAAATCGCGAGATAAGCAGCTCAAGGTTGAAGTTTTAATATCTTAACCGATTGACCTCTTTAGTTAAATCAGATGATACCTTCGAATTCAGGAATTATTGATTCAATTATTTAACGAATACTTTAGGTATTTGTATAATTTTCATATTGGATTATAGCGTATTGAATGACGCAATTTCAATATATAAGATTGATAAGTGATAATTCGGTAAACATATGACACAAAAACATGACTCTAAGGAGTTATGAAATTTATTTATGTAATTTCTTCGCATCTGATACTTTTCTATATCTTTATTTTTATTTGAAACAATAATGAACATTCGAAAGTTGGAATTATTCCAGCTATTCCTAGACCACTTTTTTTTTGTCATGAGCCATGAAATATACCAAAATTCAAAAACCACCTTCTCTACAGAGAATCAAACCCTTTTGTATGGAAACCGATTAGGATGCAACTCGCCTCCCTGCAGCAAAACAAATCGTAAATTCGTTTTGAAGTTTGTAAATTCAACTCTCACAACCTCAGTAGTAAAAAAAAAGACCCACCAACCACCTAAAAAGAAGTTCCACTCTCGTATGTTACTCACGAGTAGCCTTATCATTTCCAGAACGGTTGTTGAGTCCTTGAATCGAGCAAATGACAACAACGCTCTTCGATGGTGGAAGGAAACAGCGGGGTTTCGGGATCGGCAGCGTGACGTCATCAAAAGCTTCCTCTGTCCCTGCCAATTGCAACACATTCATCAGGAGTAAAGAGCGTTCGAAAAAATGTAGGAAGCGCGAAACGAGCATTTGTCGATTCGACCGAACAGCTAGCTAATCGTTTGGCGAAAACTACTGTTTGTGTTTAATGCCAGTGGAGATAGCTCATTAGCAACGATTGTTATAAAATTTATCATCTGCGCGTTTTTTGTTTGTGTTGTTCTTTTTGCTGCCTGTGTGAAAGTGAGAAAAAAAAATTTATTCTGAGTGATTATTGTGTCGATATGATATTGATAAAAAAAAAGAAACACCATGTTAAATCCACAAGAAAGTATTGTTGTGTGTGATAACCTGATATAAAAAAATAGATCAAGTGTATATTAACGCCACTTTCAATTTCAATTATTAATAAAGATGAAAGGAATAGTATATTGTGATTGACATTTAGAATCATCAAAATTGTGAATCGCCATTGATATAATTTGACAAAAATTTATTTCATGTTGATACTCGTGCGAATTGATGGCTGTTAATGGATTTTTTCCTCATTAGTGTCTTTGTTTTTTCTTCCTCGGGTAGCAGTTGTATTTGAAGCGAAGAAAAGGAAAATAAAATTCAAGGTGATCGTTGCAAATTTTGTATTCGAAAATCACTGCTGATTAACTGGCAGAATTATTAAATAAACTGTAACGCATTTTTCCTGAGGAACTTTATAAGAGATCAAAATTTTATTGATTCTGCTCTTCTTAAAATATTAAGTAAAGATGAAAAAGGAATAGCAAGTCTGAAAATTTACATTTTCTTTTGAATTTTATTTAACAGTCAAGATTCTGAACAATCGGATGTTCGGATCGGATTTTGTATTGCGAGACAATTTAAATACGTTAAATGAAAGAAATTGAAGCTGATTATTGCATACTGGTCTTCAAACCTATTTTAAGAGCTTACTGCGTTAATGAAAGAATATGATTTTTTCTATAAAAGAGTATTTCATTCAAATAAAGAGGTAAACTGAGATTATCATCAATTTGGTTTTCAATATATTCGGAGAAGATTAAGAAATTGTAACAAAAAATAAGAATTTACCTAGAATTTTCAATTAATTGTTAGACAATCTGAATTTTATAGAAATAATTTCCTTTGTTTGTACATAATTGTTTCGTTATCCATTAAATCAAAAGCTTAGTGTGTTTTCGAATTGTCAAAATGATGCAAAAACTCGCGATTCGTTAATAACATCTAACAACCTTCTTTACTCAGCCAAATTGAATACTGTTGTGTTTAACTTTGAAAAAAAATCTATTGCAAACTTCTAAGAATAAATAATTCTAATCAATAAAACATGTAACATTGATCAATAAAGTGTATCAAGTATAATAACATAGTAATGAAAGACATTCTTTGTGAGAAAAATTGAAGGATAAAAAACATGATTGATTTTCCACCGCCAAAAAAAGATTATAATATCGTCATAATTGATCACTTCTTCTAAGTAATGAAGTTATGATAACTTTTCTGTAAATTTGGATGCTTATATTGTTCTTATAGAAACCAAGTGAAACTTCTTTAGTAAAGACATTGTACCTTTAGACTCCTCGTATGTTTTGAATGTACATAATATAAAGTTCAAAAACACATTATCTCAAGTATTCATATGCATTGTATTCAAGAAAAATTCAAGAAGTGTATTATTACTGTTTTTCGTGAAATTGTAACCAACAATTTACCTCAAGACCGATATTAATCATCTTATTGATTACATTATTGATGTGTAACAATTGAGAAATTTGTGTTCTGACTTTTGACATTCAAAAAAAAAAAAATTCCGGTGTCGTAGGATCGTTAACGTCAAAAGTATTTTGTCCTGAATCGAATAAGTAAACATAGGAATAAAATAAAATATCTTCATCGTTCGAACCTAGAAGTGCGCGAATGATAAGAAGAATGTTCTGATAAGAGAATTTCATTGTATAGAGCGAGTAATCAGAGTCAATACAAGGGATATATATCTTTTTTTTGAAAGAGAGGGAGATAAAATGACGATCATCGGAAAGATTTATGAAATGATCAATAGTGTTTTGGTAGATTTCACAATTGAACTACAGGAGGTAGATCGTCCGTGTGTTATGCGATAAAACACAAAAACACTCAAACCTGAAAGAAAATCAGCAAAATGAATGCGAGATTTTTACGGATTATGACTATTGGACTGTCGTTAATTTTATTACTGGTAAGTGAATCCTTTTTATAATATTTGCTTTGATTATTCTTCAATTTCTGGGGAGTGAACATCATGGTTTTAAAAATTAGATTTTTAATTTTAAATAAAACAACAGATAAAAATAAAACATTTTTGTATTTTTAAAATTTTCACAATTTTTTATTTAGAATAATTTTATATGTAGCTATAAATATGCAGTCATTTGCTGCACAAATATTGTTTTGTAGGATAATCACAATTATTTAATTTTGTGTTGTAAAATTTTTGATCTTAATATTTTAAATGCATTGATTTAAACCTGATGTAGTTATTTTATTACATTTGATTCATATTTATATCATCATAATCATGTATATTAATTTAATTTTCCAATTAGAAAACTAGGAATTTTAAATTGATTCGTTTCTAAAACTTCATAAATGATTTAATATTCAAGTTTTGACAGTTTTGATACTTACCCATCTTAATGTAATATTTTAGTGATCATTATCTCCTATTACTTTATAAGTATAGATTTTTGCTTATGAAAACAAAACTCGTATTAACTTAAATTGATGGTAAATTTTTACTGCATTTGAAAATTTATTTATCTTATATGTGTTCCTTGCTTTATTGAAAAGAGGACGATAATGTGTTTTTTCGCAACAAAGGCTGTTATCCCTTAATGTCAGGAAAAAGTTCATTCAATAGATATTAAAAAGACTTCAGAGATTAGAAAAGGGTTCGAATATATTGCTTATTAGAAACAGCTTTTTGAATAAAAACTTTGAATGAGTAACAAGATATAAGCTCGAAATTAAGTTTTACAAAACGACTTGATGTTTGAATTGCGTATTATTAACCAAACAAGATGATATGTTCAATGTTGTTTTCTAAACGTGGCATCAAATAAGTAATTGTTAAAAATTATCAGATAACAATGCTCAAGAATAGCATTTTTATGATTCAGCAGTAGAAAGTTTTATGATTTTGTACTTTTTCTCATTCAATGCGCCTCTAATAGCTCTTTATTTATATTCTTCACGCTGAATTCATAAATGGAGAATTAGGACAGCGCGAAGAAAACTAAAAGATAAATGACGTCGATTTGCATATACAAATTCGAGTATATCTATTTACTATCTAATTAATAAAAGCATAATTGCTGAATTCCGAGATAGTGGACATCCTTATTCTTTTATTTTGAATTTAGGAATGTAGCAATGTTGATTTTAGAAATGTAGATTTAAAAAATAATTTTTTAAAACTTGTGCATGACATTTTAAAATATTTTTAAAAAGTATTTTTTTAAATGTTTTTAAAGTTGATATATTTAATTTATGTTTGATGTATTTAATGGATAAATTTATTTATATACTTATTACAGTGGTACAATATAAATTGTTTATGCTACTATTTATAATCGGTATTTACATATTTTGATTGTCAACAAATCGTTAAAAAATTATTTTGAAAAATTGGTTTCTTCAGAATAAAAATTCTTTATCTAATAACTATTACACAAAAAACTATTCCTCTTGTGTTGAAGAATAATGATAGTTAGATATCAGTATCTATTTATTACTCTTTTTCAATTAATGCGTAGTTCGCATTTTGCTATCATTAATAAAAGTGATAATGGGATCTAATCTCCGATTCGATATTAATCTAAATAGGTTGGAAAAACTCCAGTGTTTTGATAATACGTAGAATCCTCCCAATGTCTACATATTTGGATTATATATAGACATCGGGGCTCCTTATATCTTATATCTAAAATCGTCGCGAGTGATGTATACAATACTTAAAATTTCATTATTCGTTTTCTAAGTAGCACTACCAATATTCGTGAAGTTTAAATGCTCGGATTTTTCTCCTAAACTTCTCTAGAAAAGAGTTAATGTTCAATGACGTCAAATGAGTCGTATCATTTAATTTTTGAGTCTAAAATACATCGGAAACAAGATTTTACATCACCAGCGCAACACAAAGTGTAGTTAAATGCTGAAAGAGATATTATTGCATTTCTGTGCTAGTTAAGAAGCAGCTGCGTATTTGAAGCATTTATGTCTCATTAGACTGGTGATAGTCTTGATTTTGGGGTCTGAGTTTACAACTTTCGGAATCCGGTTTTCTTGGGGGAGGGGGGAAATGTCACCATGTAAATGGGTTTCATGCTTGCTAAATTTGTATGAGCCTTTTCACTGATATGAAGCGGAAATGTGGTAAAGGGAACACTAACCCAAGAACCGTCTTCGTAATTGGTTGTGACTCAAAAGTAATATACCGTCTCCAAATAATAAATTTAAATTAAATATTAACATTAATAAAGTTAAATCAAATTTTTGATCCAGCGAATCATCTTGTATTGATTCACAAACAGATTCACATGAATTTAAATCAAATTTTTGCTGCAACGAATCATCTTGTATTGATTCACAAACAGATTCACATGAATTTCTTAAATAATGCACCATATTTTTATAAGTTACTGAGTAGCACTAGCAAATATGAAAGTTAAAGATTGACACTGTATGGGCAAGTAAACAAGAAATATAACAAAGGCTTCAGTTAATTCCTACTTAAGAGAACAAAAAAAATTAGTTCCTTTTTATTAAATAATTACAATTAATAAAAATAATTTATCAAAAAAATTATTGATTTTCGCAAGAATTGAACTTGTATTCTTCACCTTCACGTGAAAAATAATGAAATCCTCGCATTTTACCGATTGAGCCTGTTGATTTCAATTTCCATTAAAAACTGCTAAAACTCTATTGAAGGTATTAAAAATTAACTTATTTTAATTAATGAATTAACTGTACTTAACTGAATGGACGATTTATCTGTTCTTTACTGAAAAAACTTTATTAACATCGAGTGTCATTCACTACAAGTTTAAAAAATTGTATTGGAACGTGAGTGGATGAATGAAAAGTATTTTACGAACGATTGAAAATTTGAACAAGAAATACATAGGGAGAGTGTAAATGAATGGAAGGAATTGAATAAAAATCTATTTCATGTTATCTTTAAAAAGAAAAATGATTTATTATATACTTATCTTTTCACTGCCTTTTCATTTTATAGAAAAGTAGAATAGGTTTAAATGTTTAGTTTATTATAAATTAATAATGTTAGTTTTACATTAAGAATAAGCCAGTGCTTTTTTTATATTTTGTTTCTTCAGCTATATTTTTATATTTTGTTTATTCAGCTATATCTACTACATTGACAAATTTTATTCTTACTAATCACTCTCAAACCATTTCCAAGAAGAATGTCAGCTTATTGAAGTATTGTAATTACGTATTACGTATACTTTTGTGATTAGTACTTATTTTTATATACTAAATGCTTTCAGCATTGCGCATGCTATAGCATAGCATTAATCGGTTATTACATCTGCTCTATCATTCAAACTTAGATGAGAAACCACTATGAAATTCGCACATAAGAACTTTAATTTCAGTATCAAACTCTTTGTTTGATATATAAATTTTAACAATTATACATTTATATGCAAAAACACGTTTTAGCAGCTGCGTGACAGAATAGGAAAAACTTTTGAAACTTTAAAATTTTCGATTTATTTCACCATAGATGATATAATCATGTAAATGGAAGTGATGCGATACAAGGGCAGATGAGACCAAAATTTTCCCCTTCCCTGCTTTTACTATGAGATTTTGATAGGGATTTTTTTTTACACATTTAGGGAAGTTTAGGTTTTTTTAAAAGAATGTTGCAAAAAGTCAATATTTTTGTTCCTTCATTTGGAGCTTATAAAAGTGCAGAAGGGTGCATCTTTATAGAGCGCATGTTTAATTAATTAAATTAAAAAGTGAGAGTTAGACACTGAAATAAATCATCATTTTAGAATGAAGTTAATTTGCCCTAAATTACAATGAAAATTTGGGAATTAAGATTTAAATTAGATTAAACGATATCACTATGCATATATAAAAAGTGAATTTAAAATACTAAAGTTTGCATTATAATTTTTGTTATCCCCTTCTTATATTATTTCATTGGCTATTTTTATTCAGATTATTAATCTTATAGCACTGATCTAATAACTTGGGTGACTTTTATAATAAACATATTTTCTCCCAAAAGGAAAATGTATAACTTAATTTATCTTATTTATATTCACAAGTATTGATTCAGTCTTCTTATAGAAAAGACATTAAATTATGTCGGCTTCCTGGCATAGTGGTTGCGTGTCTACTGGCTTCCCAAACTGGTGTCTACTGGCGTCCCAGTGAGAACTGGGCGTCCCGGATTCGAGTCCCTGTTAGGGCATCGTTGTTCATCTGTTTTTTTAAATCTGTAATGTGTATGAATGTATGAATCTTGGTTAGGGAATGGTTATTCTTCTGTGTGCTATTTGTGAGGTACGAGACTGTAAAAAGGGCTTGTGCGAGCATTTGTGATGAGTGTGTGGCTAAATCGTTCTCTTGGACTTAGTTGGCGCTACTTCAAAAACAAGAGACGCTCATTAGGCTTAAAGTCGCTGACGGCCGTCAACGCGCTTGTCCAGGGCAAGTGCCATTAGTAACAATAACAACATTAAATTTACAGCTATTATTAAATTGTGTGCTATTATAATTAACCTTGTTGTACGTAATTTTATATGGCATTGTTGCTTTTTTTGGTCAAACGATTCAAAATGCAAAACTCCTGTTTCATTCTAAACTTAATAGCTTCTTTCATGATAGGAATTTTGTATCATTTGAAATGTGTTTTCTTTTACTTTAAAACTTTTATCATAGAAATGTGTCATTCATAGTTGGTATTAAAAAAAATTCTTTTCCTGAATTCCTAACTTTCCTGTAATTTATCAGGGTATCTGTCAATTGTATCGCGCCACCGTACTGATAATGAAATGAATTGTTCTTTTGATGAGTCGCCAATGATGTTTCATTTTTTTGTTCGTTCTGTTCCCAATCTATTTCATTATCTCTTTGATTTAACATTTTTTTCTGTTTTCATTACAAAAAAGATATCATTGCGAGTTTTATCTTCTATACTCAATATTTTCCTTTTTCTATACTTCATTCACCTAGTTCTTTTTCTCAATATCGTAATTTTCATCTGTATGCGAATATGTTATGTAATATTTTTTGCAACCACCTGCTCGCTAAATTATATTGGTTGAGATTCCAATTAAGTTTTATGCTTTGTTTCATATTAATGATTATTAGTCAACAAATTATTTATAAATATCGAAATTTTGTCAGATTTTCAAGTCTTGTTATTTAAAGAATTTTGCCAGTTAGCATGCAGTCTGAATGAATTTTTCATAACGATGTCGAATACCATATCATTAGAGTCCACATTAAAGCGTATAGTTAAGAATATGAGTAATATGTTTCGCATTGCGCATTGTTTTAAAATGTAATTTCGCTTACGATTTCATCATGTAATCCGCAAATATAATCCATACAGAATCGTTTTTGCTGAGCGTTAAATATCAAAATAACGCAGTTAAATAGTTCATAAATAATGAAAACAAGTTAAATACCGTTACATCTATAATGCTATTGCTAAAAATGGGAAAAAATTATATTTTAGATTGAACATGCAAAGTGGCGTGAACATACAGACTTCTTGTAAATGGATTTCTACAAAATTCGAAAAATCCACAAATTGTGCCCAAGGATGACATTCCAAATTTTATACGTGTAAGGCAAAATGATTTTATGTTATTATATTCTCAGATATTTAGAATTCCAAAAATGTGTTTGTCGTGCACGTCTTCTTTTGAATATTCGTCAAAATATCAAGTTTGATGTTTCTGATGAGTTCTTTTTGTATTCACCATGTACGAAAAATTAAAAAGTAGTTACAATATAAGATTAGAATCGCTGCATAATTGTTCAAAAAATCATAAAATGCAGGCTAAAATCAATTTTTTTTCAATAGTATTTTTAAGGATATAAATGCATATTTAATCATGAAAATCGTTGAATTTATACCTTGGACTATAATACCGGAATATAGGTAACAATGAATCATACTTTTCACCAATGAATTAGATTATAAATTCTTAAATCATTTTTCGTAATGCTATTAATTAAATTTATATTTCTAAAAACTTTTATTAATCACGAGAAGATCAAAAGTGGATTTCCAGCTAAACAGATTGGACGGCTGTCTAGATCCGCTGGGCTGCTAAAGGACCAAAAGTAAATCTATTAAAACATGTTATTTTCTTTGTTGCCAAATAAATAAGTGTATAAAAATTACAAATTTTATAAATGATTAAAAAAATTGATAATTTTAACTCTTTTTCAAACAGAATTGTGGAAATTCCCATGTGTTTCATTACAATCATTTAGTTTTTACAATGCTTTTAAAACTAAGCCTTTTCTTCAATACTAGGGTATGCAAGCATGAAGGCTTCGCAAACTGCATCTTTCACTTATAATGAAACATGGCTCATGCACCAATAAAATGCAATCAAATGACTAACAAGACTATCCAGAATGAAATTAATTACTAATTTAAATATTCATAAAAATTAACAATTTATTTAGTTAACTTATATGAATGTCCCGTTTTCAACCAACTCTAGACGTATTTCGGGACGGACCTCGTAATTTTGAACCGTAGTCACATAATGAGGACGTCACCTGAATTGACATCCTCCTCTCTAAGTTTTCGCATCACACCAGTGGGAAAATCTTAGCCTTGAGGGATTTAACGTTCACTAGACCTGCTTGCATGACGGTTCTTCGGGTGTTGAACCTGAAAACCTCCTGTTGTGAAGCTGTGACCTTACCACCAAGCCATTTCGGATCTATAAAATAAATTCAATTAAATGTAAAATATTAAACTTGACTATTAACATCAATTTATAAGCATTAAATTCAAATGACCCCCATATAAGAAAGCTTCATGTTAAAACACTAAGGCAGTACATAAAACTACATTTCTTAGTGCCGTAAATTGTTAAAAACCTTTTTGTTAAGCTTCTGCAAAATTTCATGACACATTTCGTAAACCACTCGCAACAAAATATACGAAATTTTATTGCAACAGTTGAAATCATTAGCAAGATGTAGCATTTTATGAGAGCTACATTTGAAAACAGCTTTAGTTAATTCAAGTATTTTGCAACACAATAAGGTTTTTTACAAATCTAATATACTTTGTGGATATTATAATGGATATATATTAAAAGCAATGCTTAATTAAAAAAAAACAATATATGTATTTAACGTGTGCAGGACATAAATCTTGCTAGATTCGAATTCTTTGCAAGTTAAAAGTGGGACAAAACCTTGATTTATCTTGCATATGAGTTATGAACCTCATTTTGAATGCCAAACGGCATCTGATGGACGTGATCTTAAATTTAAAAGCTTTAATGTTTGGAATGCCTGAGAGATTGTTGTAAAAGTCATAGATTTCTGTCTCGAGATTTTCATGAATCTCTTCTTTAAATTTCCCTAAATAAATAAATAATAATAATAATTTTTTTAAAAAACATCATACCTACTTATTTATAAACACTCTCAGAAATAAAAATAATTTGGCAAATTTTAGTGAGTTTACATGAGTGGATAAGTACCGATTGATAAATAGATTCTGTTTGATATATTTTGTTCTTTATTTTTGTAGAATTTGTATATTAAATGCAACACTTGTGCATCAAATTTTACGTATCTAGGTCTTTAACCGAGGGGTAAGATGACATAGATATGAGGATGAGAAGCGTCTGGCATGGTTGATTTTCGTCACCCAAATTTGTACAGAAATGGTGTGGATCTGAATGATACCGTTAACAGGAAGTGTTGTAACGTGGCCGGTGATGGCCCTTGGTATGCAACCTTCATTCCAGCCAATGCTGTCGCGATGTTCGGGCAAATTAAATTTGTATGCCTTATGAATAGAAGGGGCAGAGTAGCCGAAGCTTGGCTGTATAGGTAATTACATTTTGTATGTATCATAAATCAATATTCTCGGAAGCCGGATAGACAGACTCCCTCCGAAACGATTTTGTTTACAAAATTAGACAGAAATTTTTAAATGCGGTTAAAAACTCTATACCAAATTTCATCTTTTTAGTTCAAATTTTACTTGAGTTACAGAGTTCATTGACAAACACAATTCCAAAAATTTTCGGAATCGGAATAGGTGTGAAGGGTGGTGATACATCAAAAAATTTCGATTTCAAAGTTTTTACCCTGTATATATATATATATATATATATATATATATATATATATATATATAT